>JAMKCH010003421.1:0-100098 GCA_023653785.1 Ophioderma brevispina | reverse complement strand
CCCATAGAACGTCACGCGCGTCAATTGGCTAAAAATATAAAATTCAATGGTTTTTTGTCATGAAACTCGTTATTCGGCATCTGTGAATGATATAGTGTGATGTTTGTTGGAACGTAGCGGTACTACAACCACCTTTTGGAAGATAATCATTACCTTAAGAGAACACGGCAACATTTGAAAAATTAGTGCGCCTCAAGATTTTCAAAATTGATATTTGCCTGGTTGTAAGGCTTTTATAAAAAAAGCCCTCATCCGAAAAGATTAAGACCCAAATCAGGCTTCCTATGGGTAAAAAAGAAACGATTTTATAATTTAACGTCGCCGGCGCGACGTTTAATCAGCAGACGACGAAAATGGCGTTTTAACACAAGAACACGCCATGATTTCCCACGCTATTCACACTTGTTTGTCGGTCTATAACCTTTGTGGGTTTTATATCAGTGAGTACGAGTCAAAAATATTCATGGAATACCACTTTGGTGATTAAGGTTATGGAAAAAAACTTAAAAGTTTGCCTACAACTGACCTGGGGGGGGGGATTTTGGTCTTTTCCTCATGACATGTCCTTATATTCTGTTTTGGGGTATGTCATTTTTATGGTAAAAATAGATTCTGTTTTCAATGGCCTAGACTATCAGTTGAGAGCAAATGAAGAAAAGAACTTTCATTATTTTGTGAAATGTGCAGTGCCGCTTTAATATTTATAAAAAAAATGGCATAGATGAGGTTTAAACTAAGCACTGGATGGTCTTATTGGCGTTGTTGTCTTGTTAATCCAGGGTAGATTTCATAATCTTCACTATAATGTAGCCCTTTTCTTATTCATTTTTCCGTGTGTGCCACCATTCTTTTCCATTTGTCGGATTTTTTTTTTGCGGGTTAGCGACCCGACTATAGAAATCATTGCCCTCAAAATGCGAAGGTACGAAGGTGTCTATTTCTATCTGACGGTATTGCATTACATGCTTTTTCTTTATGAACTGATCTAAGTACAAATATTATTTTTTGAGTTTTAGTGTTTAGGATGTAATGCGATGCAATTTCAAGAAAAGATTCAAAGCATTGCAGGTTTTTTAAATGGTCTTAAAAAGCATTTCTTTGATTTTAGTCTCTGCCAAGACTGGTTGGGAAATAGGGAGTTTGGTTAAATTGTTGCTGAGAGATAGATAAAGTGTGAGTAACGAATAGGAGAGTTAAGTAAGAAATCGATCAGGAAACGAAGAGTACACTACAGTGAGCAAGAGGTATATGAAAAGGGTGAAAGGCAAATAATTGGAAGGGATTGCCTTTTCTACCTAGGGTTATTTTCAGTGAAAGGGGTCAGTTCAGGGTTGTAATTTTTAAAAATTATGTTGCTTTAAATATCCATATTTAACACATCTGTGGTAATGATTGAAGCATAAATCTAAAGTTTTAGCATACATGTGTGGATATTATTTAAGACACAGTTTTAGGTAACATGTAAATTAAAGCTTGTAACCTGCGGATCCAGTTTGACATATTTTGCGCCCAAATGGGCATTTTTCTATTTTCTTTATTTGAAATGACAGGAAGGTGTAACCTGCATTAAAGAGACATGAGGAGATTTCCAGAAAGAAGCACCCCATTTTTTGTCGAACCCCAGTTTTTTGCATATTTGGAATGCTTACCATTGTATTAAATCACACCTTAAGCGAATCAGCCGAATACGCCTTCTTTGCGAAATGACGGGAGAGTTTTACGTACAAAAAAGCTCGTAACTTAGGGATGCAATTTTTACATATTTTGCGCCCAATTGGGCGCCTTTTCTATTTTCTTTATTTGAAATGACAGGAAGGTGTATTTACATTAAATTAAAGCTTATAACTTAAGGATTCAGTTTTAATGCCCTTTTGTGCCTAATTGGGCGTTTTTCTATTTTCTTTATTTGAAATGACAGTTTTATGTACATCAAATTAAGTCTTGTTACTTGGGGAAGGGATTGCCTTTTCTACTTAAGTTCAGTTTTAGTGAAATGAGTCAGTTTAGGGTTTAATTTTTTACAATTATGTTGCTATCCATTTTAACACACCTGTGGTAATGATTGAAGCATAAATCTAAAGTTTTAGCATACATGTGTGGATATTATTTAAGATGCAGTTTTAGGTAACATGTAATACCCTTTCTGTTACTTAATTTTGTTCATATTTTTAAGATACTGAAACTCTGTTGAATCATTAGTTCATGTAGTTGGGTATTTATTTAATATCAAACATCTAATGTGTTTAGCAGGGCGTGGTTGCGGGACGGGCGCCTCGTAATATCTTAGTGAAAATCAGCAAGGAAAATAAACGGATATCATGCTAAAACCCTTTTTCGCACTCTTGCCCCTGTGAGTGAGTCGTTTTTGCATGTGAACAGGAATTGTTAAATCTGGGAACCTGCCCTCTTGGAACGACCTACCTGGCTACATGCCTGGAGTTTTGTGACACTTAAAGAGACACTGGCACATTTGAAAATAGTGCGCCCTCAAGATTTTTCAAATCGATATTTTTGCATGGTTGTAAGGCTTTTATATACAAAAGCCCTCACCCGAAATGATTAAGACAACATCAGCTTCCTTATGGGTAAACAGAACGATTTTATAATTTAGCGTCGCCGGCGACGCGAAATTGAGCAGACGACGAAAATGGCGTAAGAACGTTCCGAAGGTTTATTGGACAAACAAGTACAAAAGAAAACGGGAAACCTTGTTTTGAAATTGCCTGACTATAGTAATTGTCCCCATAGAACACCGTGCTTTGACTTTCTGTCGTGCACGACAGAAAGTACTAAATCATCATATTATTACATAAAGACGGCGTATTCGGCTTATTCACTTCAGGTGTGATCTAATACATTGGAAAGCATTCCATATATGCAAAAAACCCGGGTTAGAAAAAAAATGGGGGCGCTTCATTCTGGAAATCTCCTCATGTCTCTTTAAGCTAATTTTTTTTCTAACATGTTAATTGAAGTTCATCAAATGCAATAAAAAGACAAGTTTAACAAGTGTTTTCAAAGACCAGACAAATGGGTATTACAGAGAGAACAAACTTTGGGGTAAAATTCCTGAGAGCAATACAAGTAGGAATGTTTTACCTTTTCTAGTTCCTATATAACTTGCCACACACCCTTTCATTAACTCATCTTTTGCCTGGACTTTTAACTATAGCTCACCCATCAATCGTCACATACTCTATCCAGGGTCAATGCTCCATGACACTGGACTACACCTAAGACTCAGTTCCATTAGTTAAGAGTAATCTCTGTTCAAAAGTAATTAATACATGGTACTCTTCTGTATATAAAAAAAATACACAAAGTCACACAGAAATTTCAGTCTTGATGCAAGTCCATAATGGTCAGGGGGCATTGTGATATGTTTACATTTTAGCTCTTGCACAGGGTCGAGGTCGTCTTACTGAGCTAGCCAAGCCTTCTTATATGGTATATATGGTCCGCTTTGTCATGTTTGAAGTTTCCCGCCTTTATAAAAGCTATTAAAAGCTTAAAAGCTATTGCGGTTATCTGACTAACTATTGTAAATAGTTAGTCAGATTCGAAACTACTACATTACGCATTATTACTATTATTATACTTCATTAATCTGGAGGCGACGGTAAAAAAAATTAGGGTCAACCGACGAGCGCAGCGAGCCGAAAAAAATTTGTAAAAAAAAAAGTCCGCTTCTGGCAAATCCGCACCCCCCCCCCCAAATGAATTCCTGGCTACGGGCCTGATCCAATGGCTGCCTTGTGTCATTATTTATAGGGTTATTTTTTTGACAAATGTAATATCTAATGGCATTTGACAATAGAAATTGATAGAATGTAAAATACATGTAATTAAGTAAACCAAGTTGTTTTATGAAAATGTGCAAGAGAAAATGGTTGATGTAGTATATAATACAAAATTCATGGAATGAATCATTGTTATAACCGTGAAACAACCATGATTCATACTACTGAGACAAAAGTATGTATACTACAATCTCGGTCAGAAGTGTTGGAACACTTTTATTGGCCTACTTCAAAATGCCCCCAATGTTGAATCCTGAAAGTTTGTTCTTGCCACCCTACAAGAACCCAACATTGATTAATTGGTGGGGATAGGGAGGGGTGCATGGATAAAGAATGCTCCAAGCCTCCCAACCCAAGCTGACATGATTTCCTATATGTATCTCTTTAAGAGAAATACGACAAATAGTAGAGGAGCTAGCTAAGATATGTATGCACTTAATTTAGAAGAGGATAGCTCAACTGTTTTAGACTAATAAGAACCCTAGGAACAACTTTGTGATATGTGCCAAAATGATTATCCAGGGCGAAAGGCCAGAATTTCGGCCAAATTCCAAATGGCCGCAAAAATCAATTAAATAGCCTACTATGATTCTTAAGGTCGCCTTTAGAAGAACGAAATAATTTATTTTTTTGTCAATACAATGTATAATAAGATAACAGAAAAACAGAGATCATTTAAAAATGGTTTTTAATACTGTTAACATGTTTTTAAATCCAGATGCAGGCCAAATGCCGCCCAAAAAAACATTAAAATCTAAAAAATTGGCAATATATGACTCTTTTTCCATAAATCCAAATCCAGCATTGTCCAGTTATCAAATCAATGAATTAATAAATCTCAATGACCACATAAATTATTTCTGACAGTTAATATTTGTATAATCGTAAAATTCAAAATGGTGCTAATTAACGGCTACTGATAAAGTGAAAACACCAATTGCCACTTCTTTTATAGTACCGCTATCATCTAGAATATTGCAGTACAACTAAATAAATAATGGCATAACAGTTTGGGGTATCATTCATGTGCGTAGCCAGGCCTTCTTCTCTCTTTTCTAGGCTAACATGATCCAAGGATACAAAACTAATGTGTGCCAACAAATTCTACACGGGCAAAGAGCACGAGCATGATTGTTTGCCAAATTCAGTGTTCACTGTAAATTCAGGGGAACATATCTTAGTCAGGGTGTTATTCAGACAGTGTCTAACCGATCCAGGCAGATTCAGGCGGCAGTGCTCATAATATAACCGAGTCCCGGTGGGATGTGAAAGCAGAGATAGTCCAGCGGGAGCCACAGTCGGGGGGGGCTCCTAGACAGTACAACGGAATAAAGCGTTGAAGGTGAAACTACGGTTACGTGAAGAGTCAACTGGATCGATTGCCCTATGGTCACCATTGTTCCCGGACTATGAGAACGCGAGACAATATTAATTCTACACCGGTGTGAAAGCAGATATAGTCCGGTAGGAGCCATTAGTTCGGCTCCATAGACGATTAACGGAATAAAGGTGAAACTAATGTAGCGGAAAGAGTCAACTGAATCGATGGCCCTATGGTTCACCATTGTTCCCCGATCTATGAGTACGCCGGACATGGGTACTTCTACCCCGGTATATCAGGGCATCTTTCATTCAGGTATAGGTTTTTACAACAATCACTTTCTACATTTGTAGAGTAATTGCCACACTTGATACAGATCCATACATGCATCAAGGACCACACATCTTGCGAGAATATTTACACGTGGCAGGGCTCTTATATTTATGTTCGAGATTCAAGTCGGTTCTTTCAAAATTAACATTTGGCTATTGCTTATGAAAATGCAGCAAAAATCAGGTCATGCAAAAACGTCTTCAGGTTGTTGATGGTTTGGGGCACTTGACCAATTAATGTTTCCGCCATGTTTTGTACTTTCTGTGACCTGGGGACACGTGTCTAATTCTGATCAGAGAAGAATGTTCTTGTTTGCAGGGTAGCGTTTCGGGCTGCAGTGTGTAGTCGATATAAGCTTGTCTCCCCGCGCCATGCAGAATAACTTTAGAGTGGTGCACCACCGATCTTTTCACTCCTGAGTTGTGAACAAGCCAGACCTTTGGGGCAGATTTTTCCATTAACTGTGTTGTGGTATAAGAGGACACACAAAGACATTCTGTGTCAACTGATGATAGCATTATGGATGGGGTCGTAACAGTGACCAAAAAGTTACACCAAGGTCTATATAGAGGTTTTTTGCTTTGGTTATTGGTCTGATAGAACTACTCAAAATAGAATGCTGAAGCGGTTTTGCTGATGATATGATCACCCAAAATCTGTAATTACACTGGGACATTTTTGTTGGTGAATCCATCAAGAAAGAAAAAACATGTTGTTGGCTCCTTTATTGTTTTCACTTCGTCTCTTGATGTTGTCCTCTCGGTATGTACAACTAACATGGTGGATCCTCTACACAATTGTGCCCGGTTGTTGACCACAGAGGGTATGACGCAACTTACCATGATAGTCACTACACTTGCAGCCCTGCCAACGCTATTCCACAACTAAAAAATATAAATCTTCTCTGATAAAGAATTTTGACCGTCCAAACACGAAAGCACAAATTCAGATGGGCGGATCGGGATTACATCTGGTCAAGTGCTTCAAATATCCACAAGCCTGACATGATTTCCTATTGTATCTCTTTAGAGAAATACGACACAATAAGTTAGAAGGAGCTAGCTAAGATATGTATGCACTTAATTTAGAAGAGGATAGCTCAACTGTTTTAGACTAATAAGAACCCTAGGAACAACTTGTGATATGTGCCAAAATGATTATCCAGGGCGAAAGGCCAGAATTTCGGCCAAATTCCAAATGGCCGCAAAAATCAATTAAATAGCCTACTATGATTCTTAAGGTCGCCTTTAGAAGAACGAAATAATTTATTTTTTTGTCAATACAATGTATAATAAGATAACAGAAAAACAGAGATCATTTAAAAATGGTTTTTAATACTGTTAACATGTTTTTAAATCCAGATGCAGGCCAAATGCCGCCCAAAAAAACATTAAAATCTAAAAAATTGGCAATATATGACTCTTTTTCCATAAATCCAAATCCAGCATTGTCCAGTTATCAAATCAATGAATTAATAAATCTCAATGACCACATAAATTATTTCTGACAGTTAATATTTGTATAATCGTAAAATTCAAATGGTGCTAATTAACGGCTACTGATAAAGTGAAAACACCAATTGCCACTTCTTTTATAGTACCGCTATCATCTAGAATATTGCAGTACAACTAAATAAATAATGGCATAACAGTTTGGGGTATCATTCATGTGCGTAGCCAGGCCTTCTTCTCTCTTTTCTAGGCTAACATGATCCAAGGATACAAAACTAATGTGTGCCAACAAATTCTACACGGGCAAAGAGCACGAGCATGATTGTTTGCCAAATTCAGTGTTCACTGTAAATTCAGGGGAACATATCTTAGTCAGGGTGTTATTCAGACAGTGTCTAACCGATCCAGGCAGATTCAGGCGGCAGTGCTCATAATATAACCGAGTCCCGGTGGGATGTGAAAGCAGAGATAGTCCAGCGGGAGCCACAGTCGGGGGGGGCTCCTAGACAGTACAACGGAATAAAGCGTTGAAGGTGAAACTACGGTTACGTGAAGAGTCAACTGGATCGATTGCCCTATGGTCACCATTGTTCCCGGACTATGAGAACGCGAGACAATATTAATTCTACACCGGTGTGAAAGCAGATATAGTCCGGTAGGAGCCATTAGTTCGGCTCCATAGACGATTAACGGAATAAAGGTGAAACTAATGTAGCGGAAAGAGTCAACTGAATCGATGGCCCTATTGTTCACCATTGTTCCCGGACTATGAGAAAGCCGGACACATGGTTACTTCTACCCCGGTTATATCAGCGATCTTCATTCAGTATAGGTTTTACAACAACTCACCACTTGTCTTTACATTTGTTAAAAAGTACTTGCCAACTTGATCAGAGCCATCATGCATCAAGGACACACTTCTTGCGAGAATATTTACCACGTGCAGGGATTGAGATATGTTGAGGATTCAACGTTCTTTCAAAATTCACCTTGTGGCTATTGCTATAAAATGCAGCTAAACTCAGGTCATCAAAGTCTTCAGGGATGTTGATGGTTTGGGGCACTTGGCCAAGAATGTTTCCGCCTGTATGGTTACTTTTGTACCTGGGACACGATGTACAGTAATTCGTGACGCAGAGAAGAATGTTTTTCTTGGGGTTGGAGTAGCGTTAGGGCTGAAGTTTGGTAAGTCGCTAGAAGATGTCATCACCGCGCCATGCAGATAATTAGAGTGGTCACACCGATTTTTCACTCCTGTAGTTGTGAACAAGCCGAGCTCTTTGAGGCCAAGATTTTCCCAATTAACTGTGTTGTGGTATAAGAGACACCCAAAGACATCTGTGTCAAATGATGATAGGCCTTATGGATGTGGGTCTATCTTTAACAGTGACCTAAAGCGTACACCACGGTACAGAGGTTTTTTGCTTTGGTTATTGGTTCTGAACTACTCAAATAGGAATGCTGAAGCGGTTTTGCTGATGAATGATCACCAAAAATTCTGTAATTCCAGCTGGGACATTTTTGGGTGGTGCTAAATCACATCAAGAACAAAACATTTTGTTGGCTTTTTGTTTCTTCCATTCGTCATTCTTGCTGTTGTCCTCTTCTGTATGTATCAAAATAACATGGATCTCTCCACAATTGTGCCCCGGCTTTGTTGACCAAAGAGGGTATGCGCAACTAACATGATGTCACTAAAATTGCCAGGCACTGAAACGCTATATCCACAAACTAAAAAATAAATCTTCTCTGATCAAGGAATTTTGACAGCTCCACACCACGAAAGCACCAATACAGATGGAGGATACACTCTGGTCAAGTGCTTCAAAACTATCCCACAGACCTGAAGACATTTGTTGACCTGCGTTTTGGCTTTCATTTATAAGGAATGGACCTCAAGGTTGAACTTGAGATGTACCTCAATAAATGTTGGAAAACATATCCTGCGTGGCTACTACTAATGCAAACAATAAACTGTGAGTTCAAATTCAGTATTATTGAATTCCGGTAGTCATATGGTTTGAAAGAAGAAAGGCAATTTAATTGCTAGTCCTTAAGATTATGATCTCAAAAAACACAACAGGCCTGCCAGATCCCTACACACGTGGCAATGTGCTCGCAAGAATGTGTGTCCTTGCAGGATTCTATAGGATAATAGTTGCAATTATTGCAAATGCAATGAAGGTGAATGTTTTAAAAACCCGAATGAACACTGTCTGATATACCTGGACTCAGTTAAGTTATGAACACTGCCTGATATACCTGGACTCAGTTAAGTTATGAACACTGCCTGAGATCCTGGACTCAGTATAATTATGGAACACTGCCTGATATACCTGGACGCAGTTATATGTCAGGAACGCTGAAGTTTTTATTCAAAGGGACCTTAAGAATTTTTAATAGGCTTTTTAATAGATTTTTTGCAGCCATTTTTGAATTGGCGAAAATCAGGAATTTCGTCCGGGATATCAATTTTGGCACATATTCCCATGTTGTTCCTAGGGATAACCCCAACCTGTTTATAATGATATCTGACATTATGTACTTTATGTTATACAGGAAATTTCTTTTCAGATGATGCAGTATAATGGCAATTTCTATGGTGTTTTAACTTTTCAGTACCTGATCGAGCACCATTTGGGGAATTTGAAAGCAATTATTAAAACTTAAATGTCGATATAACTTCTGTGGCCTTGAGATGTTTGTATTAATTGATTGACACACTGGACATGCTGATTTGTTTATGGCAAATACGAGTCAATACATTGCCATTGGTAGATTTCAAATGTTTTGGCAGCCATATTGGTCGCCATCATAGATTTGAAATATGTTTAACAATATTAAAATACCATTTTTTAATTTTCTGTGTGTTTTTCTTATCTAACAACCATTTTATTAACCAAAACACATTTATTTCGTTGTTCTAAGTGACCATAAGAATCATAGTAGGCTATTTAATTGATTTTTGGCGGCCATTTTGAATTTGGCAAAAATCAGGCCTTTCGTCCAAGATATCAATTTTGGCCTTGATCACCAAGTTGTTCCTAGGGTTCATATTAGTCTAAAACAGTTGAGTTATCATCTTTTTTTTTTCAATCGAAAAACCAGGTTTTCGACCGAGAAACATGGTTTTTCGCCGATAACTTGGTTTTTTTTCAGTGATAAACCTGGTTTTTCAATTGAAAAAAACCAGGTTTTTCGAATTCGATTGTCATCGTTTTTTTGAAAACCAGGTTATCGCGAAAAAGCAGGTTTCGTTCGAAAACCTGGTTTTAAAAAAACTGTGACAATCTAATTCGAAAACCTGGTTTTTCAATTGAAAACCAGGTTTATCACAAAAACTATGACAATCGATTCTCCTCGAAAAACCGGAATTTCCTAACATATTAAATTGGATTTATCAGTTTTAATGGCACACTACCGGCTCTCTGAGGCTAGCAGCGCGCGCGATAGATAGACTAACATGCAACATTAATTCAGCTTGTTTATTTATTCATTCATATCAATTAAAGAAGCGATATGTCGTTAAATAAAGAATAAATATTATAATTCATACATTGATATATTTGATTTAGTGACTGTGGAAGAGTGCTATTGATATCGCTATTTTGTGCTATAAAGACCTCCGCATTCCAATATTATGACGTTCAAAAATGCACTACATAATGTAGCCTAGGTTGGCTTTCTTCGCACCGATGACCGAGTTTGATGCGTAATTATACAATAACTCACGGATGAATGGAATTTCCGTTGTCATAGTTTTTTTTTTTATAAACCTGGTTTTTCAATTGAAAAAAACCAGGTTTTTCGAATTCGATTGTCATAGTTTTTTTTTTTATAAACCTGGTTTTTCAATTGAAAAAAACCAGGTTTATCAAAAAAACGAGAGCATCAATGATGCATAGGACCCACGTGTATGGTGGAACTGGAATGATCTCGGAGACGCAATGGCATAACCCTTAAGTCAGTTTGTGGTTTGCAGACTTTTTTGAACAAATATAGGTATCCTAAGGTGGACATCAAATATGCTTGGCAAAAATAGAAAATGTAGTGTAGTACAAAGTATTTGAGGTCAACATGAACCCGAGGGTGCTCTTCTTCAAATGGTGCAAAAATACATTCCTGTCATAATTTTTTTGAAAATTACATCCATGCCTCTTTAATCCAATTATAATCTTAACCATTTTCATAAAATCATATAATGCCCCTTTAATTGGGAATGGTACTTTAATGGTAAATGGAGGAATGCCTTTTAATTAAGTCTGTAAATTTGAAGGAATTTCCCTTTCAATTGGTAATAAGGATGGCCTTTAATTGGCAAATGAAGGAATGGCCTTTAATTTTAAATAATTTGCATTACCCTTTCCACGGTAAATGATGGAATGGGCCTTTGGCAAATGGCGGAATAGCCCTTTAATTGGTAACTGAGAAATGGCCTGAATGGCCCTTTAATTGGAAATTGGATTACTGGCTTTTTAATTGGTAAATTGATGAATGGAATGCCCCTTAAAAAGGTTAAATAATGGATGAATGGCCTTTTAATAGATACGAGGTGGTCACTCGGCTTTCGCGATCACCTCACCAAGAACTCTAAAAGCATTACTCTATCCATATCTTACCAACAGATAACTCTAAAAACAACTCATCATTGGTGAACTCCAGCCATAACTCACCAAAACAAAAAAAACTTCTAAACATAACTCATCAATCAATGCCACCAACTCACCAAAAAAACCTCTCACATTCTGAACTGGTTGATGAACTCATAACTCGCCCAAATGACTTTAACAAAATAACTCAACATGAAATCCATTTATACCTCACTAACCAATAACTATTAAAAAAACTCATTGATGGGCTCTATTTATAAGTTTGAATGTTATAAAGAACATAACTTCATCAATGAACTCAATCATAACTCACCAAAACAACAAAAACACTCTAAACATAACTCAATCAATGAATCCATAACTTGTTGGAAAAATGCATACTTGCCCCGGTAATTCATTTGAGGGTGTTTTCCCCAAATCAAATGAAGGCAAAAGTACATTCCATAAAAAATCACTACCTCACTACAACAACTCATTGATGAACTTCAACCATATCTCACCCAACATAAAACAAGCGGTTCTCGAACCACAATTGTCGCCTGGTTGACATGATACATGTACTTAATCACCTTCAAAGGCCACAGTCCTTACTTTTCAAATGCCGGTTGTTCTGTTAAATGTTTGTGTGTAATCTCGAGATGTTTAGTGACAACGAATGAGTCGGGCCATGGAAGGTCAACTTTTTGAACACTTCCATGAATCAGATAATCTCTACCCAGGTACTTTAAAGACTGAACATAGTCATTTTCAATTGATTTTTTCATGTTAACAGAAAATCAGGTGAAAATCGGTTTTTTGTAAAATGGAATACAAAACAGAATTTGACGTAGTGAAATGGTAACGTGGTCTCTACATGCCAGGACAAACAAGTGGGTACAAAAAAACATTCACACGGTTTCATTACAACTTCCTCCAAGAACAAGTGACAAATCAAATAGATAGTAGAAATTATAGGTTTCTTATTTGATATGACAACAAAATGTAGTTGTGAAAGACCATGGAACTCTCTATTAATACTAATGGCTATATAGTCACTTGTCTTTTTACAATGCATTATTTGCCACATCAAATAAGATACATAATAAATAGTCTAGGGCCTTATCATAGTTTTTGTGACATATACAGTGTGAGTCAAAAACAACCTACATTCAGAATAAAAATAATTAAATAGTTACGAATTAATTTTGCCCCAATGTTTGCTTTGGGGTAACAGGGATAACAGCTTTCAGAAAACATTTATTTTGGTGGTCATTTGGACTTTGGAGGAAGAAGTTATGCCTATTTTGGTGGAGACTTAAAATCCTGTTTGGCCCGATTTTGATCCAAACAAAGATGCATCGTTTCATGGAGTAACATGGTTCTTCAGCAGTGATTTGAGTAACAACATTGAACACCACATTATTCTTAAACAATAGAAGGTGGGAGAATAATTGAGGATTATAAAATAATATCCCGGAGATTACAAAAGAAAATCCTGAGTGAAAAAAGTTTCAATTTCCCAAATAAGAAAGTCAAGAGAGCTGGTGTAAGACCACATTTTTAACTTTGTATTAGCAATATTTTCATGGTTTTAATACAACGAACTTTAGAGGCAAAGTGAAACCATAGAATGTTTTGTATTCAGCTTGAAAAACAGTGCGAATCTTGAATTTTTAAGTTTTAGTTCCAATATATTTGCAGAAAACTTCAACTTAGTTCTTCTCAACGGCATTGTATCTACGCTGAGTATAATGTATTTTGTGCAATAATTACCTTAGCGATTAAACAAAATATTTTCTGAGCAGTTTCATTATTAGGCCAAGAGTATTAATAAAATAAACATGGATGGTGGAATTCTGGGAACAGCTGGAAATGTCAGAATTGGTGCAGAAATTGTCTAGAAAATATCTAAAGTCCCCAAAATCCTCTTTTGGTGCATTTTTCAGAAATAAGGGGGCAAACTTTGTAAGGGGTAAAATACGAAATATTTCATTGTCCTAATTGGTTCCAACATTTTTGTCATGTCCCAAGGATAAAAAAAGGTATAGTTTTGCCCTATCTTTGGCTTGTATTTAATAACTATTATGGTAAAAAAGGCTCAGGTCACCCTGGGGGTAAATTTTCAGAATTGGCGATCTTCGAAAGATGTGTCAATTCTTCATCTATTGTACATGAACACCAAATGACTATTACTGTTGATTGGCATTACTTGGCAATTACAGGGCCAAGTGTTGGATTGGTTCTACAGCTCTATGGGTCACTGCTTTCTTCTTTCTGCCTTATGTTAATATTGTCTCCATGTGTGATTTGAATGAACATTTTTCTGTTTTAATATGACAAGACTCTACGAGCAATTTGAATCTGGTTTCACTGAAATTGGATCATTTTGAAATATTTACCCAACCAGGATGACCTTGACTGATTTAGGTCTGTAAGTACTTAAACTACAGGTTTTAGATAGGGGCAACTATACCTTTATTGATCCTTGGGACATGGACAAAATTTGGAACACATTTAAGGACACTTCTAATATTTTTGTAATTTTACCTTCCTGTACAAACTTTGCCCCCTTATTTCTGAAAAGCACAAAGAGGATTTAGGGGACTTTTATATGTTATTCTAGACAAATTTCTGCACCAATCCTGAATTTCAGCTTGTTCCCAGAAATTTCCACGTTAACACTAAATTCTTGGCCATAGTTTCATGAACTGAGACCTTGATATGGAATGCTTTTCAATAACCGACTCTTATAATTGAGACCATTAGTAATTTAATTTGGTTGAAGATATTTTACTTATAATTTATGTTACACAATAGACATTTTTTATTCAACCTGATGTTTTTGTGTCAATAAGAATCGATACCAACTGAATTGCATTGTGAATTATCTAATTTCGTATTGCCGAGGATGTGTATGGTTACGTCTGTGTCAGTCGCTCCGCATTGTATGGCTAAAATCGGCCAAACTAGAATTTTTAGGTTCTCTCCGCAAAATTTGGCATAGTTTCGGAACCCAAGTCCAAGACACCAAAATAAAAATCTTCTGATAGCCTTTTTATCCCTGTAAACGGCCAAAGCAAACATTAGAGCAAACTAACGTTTTACCTTTGAAGAAAACATTTTCTGAAGTAGGGTTTTTAATTGACTCACACGTATATTACGTAATGGTATCACTATTGTTATATTTATAAGAATGTTTCAAAAACAAATTATGTTTCTTACATATATAACATGCTTGGTTGAGGAAAGGTAAGGCCCTACAATACTTTTTCCCGGACTTTTTCTGACTAAAGCATTGTTCAGCTAATATAACTCCCACAACTAAGAATCCTATAAATAAATGACTTGAAATCATATAAAACCACTACTCTAGTGGATTAACCCATCGTGTCACCTCTAGTACTTTCCGAGGGCATAGGCATTGAATGAGGGGCCATGTGCAGTAAGTGGAAATTAAAATGTCAACTCTAAATCTATTGATATGTAGTCCGGATAGGTAGTCAAAGTCTGTCTTTAATAATGACAACATTCAAGTTAGAGTCCTATCCTCCTCATCGGATTTCCGTTCGTGCACCCAACTGTGTATTAAGTTTCCCATATTCACCTTGAATGGGATGTCCCCCTGACCCTGGATGAGGTATGTTTCCGCCCCGAAAAGCTGACGTAGCGGGTGTCTGCCCCATTTAAAATGCGCCATTTTTTTATGTAAACCGCCATTATAATTCAGTACAGATATAAAGTTATCCACGGCTACGCAAGATCAAGTTTTTAACTTCCTAAAGGGACTTCACATCTAGGCGTCCAAGATGGCCACCGCCAGGAGGCATATTTTGCTAAATGCCCTTAAACTGGCAAATTGTTGAAATAGGAACCTTGGTGATATTTTGGGAGCTCCTGAAAGATATGGCCTTTATGGTATACGTCGGTGTCAGTCTCTCCGCATTGTATGGCTAAAATCGGCCAAACTGAATTTTTAGGTCTCTCCGCAAAATTGGCATAGTTTCGGAACCCAAAGTCCAGAAGACACCAAATAAAAATCTTCTGATAGCCTGTTTATCCCTGTAAACGGCCAAAGCAAACATTAGAGCAAAAATAACGTTTAACCTTTGAAGAAAAAATATTTCCTGAATGTAGGGTTTTTATTGACTCACACTGTATATATACCGAGTAATGTATTCACTATTTGTTATATTTATATAATGTTTCAAAAACAAATTATGTTTCTACATATATAACAAATGCTTGTTGAGGAAAGGTAGGCCCTACATACTTTTTCCGGGACTTTTTCTGACTAAAGCATTGTTCAGCTAATATAACTCCCACAACTAAGAGTCCTAAGAAGATGAAAATGACTTGAAATATATAAATAACCACTACTATAGTGGATTCAACCCATCGTGTCACCTCTAGTACTTTCCGAGGGCATAGGCATTGAATGAGGGGCATGTGCAGTACGTGGAAATTAAAATTCCACTCTAAATCTATTGATACGTGTAGTCGGATAGTGTAGTCAATTCTGTGCTTTAATGAAAACATTCAAGTTAGTCCATGAGCTCCCATCATCGGATTTCCCGTTCGTTGCACCCAACTGGTGATTAATGTTCCCATATATCACCTTGAAGGGGATGTCCCCCTGACTAGGATTAGGTATGTTTCCGCCCCGAAAAGCTGCACGTTAGCGGGTTCTGCCCATTTCAAAATGGCCGCCATTGTTTTATGTAAAACCGCCATTATAATTTCATTACAGATATAAATTTTATCCACGGCTACGCAATATCAAGTTTTTAACTTCCTAAAGGGAGCTTACACATCTAGGCGTCCAAGATGGCCACCGCCAGGAGGCATATTTTGCTAAATGCCCTTAAACTGGCAAATTGTTGAAATAGGAACCTTGGTGATATTTTGGGAGCTCCTGAAAGATATGGCCTTTATCCTTTACGTACAGGCGTGTTTTTAAAGATGGTGGGTGCTTTTTATTCGCTCTCGGGTCCTAAATCAGGAGAAAAGCAGCCCTATCTTTTCGATGTTATTAAACAGCACCTTCTAGTAATGACCCAATGCATTTGCGAG
This sequence comes from Ophioderma brevispina, assembly GCA_023653785.1. Taxonomy (NCBI): domain Eukaryota; kingdom Metazoa; phylum Echinodermata; class Ophiuroidea; order Amphilepidida; family Ophiodermatidae; genus Ophioderma; species Ophioderma brevispina. The sequence continues at coordinate 83,534 of JAMKCH010003421.1, read as the reverse complement.
ATGTCAAAAATAATTGAAGTGAGTATGGACTTGTCCAAAGGTGCTGTCACTATACTGGTTCTACTTGGGCTATAGAACTAGTTTAAAAACTGACTCTATAAATTCACAGACGAACAACAGCTCATATAACCTGGTACAAGAAATCAAATAAATGGGTGGTGGACTGTATTTAAGGACTACTCAGTGGACGTCATATGGGTTTTCAATCACAGTAAAAAAAAATATATGCTATGAAGAAGTGAAAAATTTGTCTACTGTAGAAGAAAAATTTAAAAAATATGTGACCTAACTTTCTTTCGAGCACATCAAGTTGTATCTTGTTTCTGACTTGTAGCACAAGCTCTTTCTCCCTCTTCTACTGCCGAGATCATCTTCCTTCTCAAGCGTCAACTAGTAACTCGTGTGAGTGGTCTTAATTGTCCAAAGTACTAACGAAAAGTGCCGGAAAAATGTTTCAATAGTTTTTCCTTATGCGTCTTATTATGTCGAAAAGATGTGGCAGGATGGTTTTCTTCTTGATTTATGTCCCCCGGATTGGCTCGCCATCATGAGTTACGATTTTGCCCGCAATATACAAATGTCATTAATTCTCTTTTGGTGCTCTCAAAATAATTACTTCGCATTCGTACTCCATCATTGGGCAATTTTAGTACATTGTAACAAAAATGCCTCCTTTCGGCCGCCATATTGGACACTTACATGTTGAAGCCCACTTCAGGAAGTAAACACTTATTTGTTTAGTCGGGATAAGTTCCTCTCTATAATGAAAAAAAAACAATATTCATTTTTTCATAAAACATGGCTGCCATTTTGAATAGGCAGTACGCGCTATGTGTCAACATTTTGGGGCGGAAACATACCTAATCCTATCTCGGAGGGGGACACCCTCTTTAAGGTGCTATCTTTGAAATTATCACCAAGTTGGTGCAACAAACTTGAATTTTTAAAAGGCCCGTACAGAAACTGGCTTATTGGACCTAGTCAACGTAATCTCATTTAAGCTACTTTATAACTCTAAACGTCTGACTATCGTATTGCGTCAGTGTATTCAAATGCATTCAATGTAACAGGTGAGTTGAAATGATGTTACTAACTTTTGAGCGCCGTGTTTTGGAATACGACGAAGGAACACAAAAACCTTTGCACTCTCTATGTAAAATGATGCCAACATCAAAGGCCAGATCTTCTTAGTCGTTCATGAAACAGGTGATCGAGCCACATAGTTTCCTTTTTTCTGCCTCCTCTCCCAACTAATCGTACGCTGTCCAAAACTTTTTATCCCTCTGTGGGTTGAATCTAAACTAGAGTTGAAAGTCTAAATTGAAACCAGTATGGTCAAGTCCAGGGGTCAAGTGAAACTAACGTTAACTCTGGGATGAAGATCTTTGTCCCAGTTTTACTATACCCCTATATAGCTATGTCCCAATCAAGGACAAACCCCAAAGGTTAATTGGAGAGTGCTAATTGAGTTGATAAACAGAACTCTCATTTAGCTAGATAACCATATAAATTTACTGCCAAGTTGATTACCAGCTATTTGGAATTGTCCCTCTCTCCCTCTAGAGCAATGTACCTGGAACTGTTAATTTGAATATCAAAGTAAATTTTTCAAACACTTCATTTGTGTCCCCTGTTATGGTCCTCTTCCAAACCAGAATAACATTTTTTCTGCCCTTTAATTCACATAGAATGTTGGGAAATTGATTGTAGTAAATGGCTAAAGCTTGAGTTCTAATAATGAATATGATTAAATAATAAATATTTTAAGTTAACATTATGGTTATTAAGAAGAAGGCCTACTTGAAATTTTAAAATATTGATATGTTTAAAAATAGTTTGTTCAAATATTCCCTCTTCCAGAGGTAGATAGAGTGAGTGAAGTCTGTGACCTTAGCTAGTGTAAATAAACACAATTGCAAGGACAGCTTTGCAAGGCTATAGCTTTATACAACGTAGCAGCTAGGACAAGTGATAAGGGGATTGACTTCGCTATTCTCAATTTCTTTCATACCCATTTACAATACACACATCCAAACGGAGCTGTATAACACGTCACGAACCAATTTGTTTGTTTAGACCCTAAACTTGGCTTTCACAACCTTATTATCGCCAAACGAAAACGCTGCATTATTTTCCCACGTCATCCAAACACACATGCGAAATTTCAAGACAATACGATATAAGATAAACACGCAGTTAACAAAACCATTGGCTTCAAAACCCCACTACTAAGGACCCACAAACAAAGATTTGTGGGTCAAAAAAACTATGACAATCGAATTGAAAAACCAAGTTTAACGGAGAAAAACCAGGTTTCTCGGTCGATAAACCAGGTTTATCAAAAACTATGACAATCAAATTGAAAAACCAAGTTATCGGCGAAACCATGTTTTCGCTCGATAAACTTGGTTTATCAAAAACTATGACAATCAAATTCGAAAAACCTGGTTTTTCGATTGAAAAACCAGGTTTCTCTATTGTGCAATATACTTGCCATACACGCTGGTCTACTCCAACGTACTAAAAAGCGTGACATGCCGCACTGTAGCATTTGCGGTGCCATATCATGCCCTGTTAGATTTGAAGTCTGTGCAGGGCCATACACAGGATTTATTTATGGGGTGCGGGACTTCGAAAAAGAGGACTTTTTTTGGTAAAGGCAGACTAACACACCTAAAAATGGTCCTTTTTGGACATCTCATCACCAAAAAATGGACTTTCTTGTCAAATTTCTCTACACTTTGGACCATTTTATGGACAAATTCAACAAAAAGTGGACCTTTTGTGGATTTCAGGGTATCCTCCATCGTCATACTGCCCACGTTCATGAGCAAAACTCAATAGCTTAGTGTATGATTTTGAATTACGTTCTGTAACAAGTAGATCATCACTTTGGGACTATTGGCATACTACAGAGTTTAAAATTGGTTTCCTGTCTAGGTCTTTTGGCATCAAAAAGACTTTCTGGTCTTTAAAATGACATCTTACAGCTAAAATGCAAACAGTGCACAATTGTAGAACACAAAATATGAAAATTACAGCAATATAGATGTGCTATAGGGTTAGAGAGCATATGCAAAACAACGTCATATACAGGCTGTCCCAAAAAATGTTAACACTCGGAACGACGACATTTTGATTAAAAGAAAAGTACACATGGGTCTTTGTTTGGTATCCATTTAAAGCCAATAAAATAAGCTTTAATATGCCATTTATTTCATTCCAATCCGATACGTAAAACAAAAGATATGCTTCATCAATTATGAGAGGGCAAAATCCACTTGGTCCGATTTCTGCTTTAGAACACTTGGAATGCATGATGCAACACGAATACACTTGGCTTCATAGCCCCGTTCATAGCACATCTTCTTTCCATCTTAAAAAAATTTTGCAGTGTTTTTCTATTTAAGAAAGACCTCGAGATTCCTGCCACCGTGTTTTACCAAACGTTCATCGTTGTATCTACCACAACTGCTCTTCTAAAAAGAGAAACGTTGGCTTGAGTTCTTGCTATTCTGGTCCGTGGATCTGTATGGCCTGCCACTGGGTGTCTTTATTTCCAATTCTGCCTGTTTTATTAGACCTTGTATGCGTATTATCAGAAGTTTCTCTTTCTTTTATGTTTACTTTCGTGTTTTTGTTGTTTATTCTCCCTCTAGAATAATAGATTTTCTTGGGAATCCAATAAAGAAGTGTCTGATTGTTTGGTTTAATTTGGTTCTGGGTAATTTTGAGCGATTTGATAGGGCTACTACCTCTGCTAATGAAAGTGACTGATGGAATATTTTGAAATACATAGTAAGTGCTGATCAAAAGACAATGATCACCCTTATGACAATAATGAAGTTCAAAATGGATTGTCAATACAATGTATCTTCAATAGCTTCAATTATCAACAAAAACACAATAATAACCAAATTTTTGATATGTTATGTAAATCATGGTTCACACAATCTTACAAATTAACCACTGCAAATCGGACCAATCCGAATTTGTACTCTCCTTTTGACGAAGCATATATGGTGTTCTACATATCGCATGGAAATGAAATAATAAACGGCAAATAAAAGCGTATTTAGTTAGCTTTAAGAGCATACCAAAACAGGACCAATGCCTACTTAGTTATTTACAACATTGCCTGTGTTCCGAGTGTTAACATTTTTTTGGGACAGCCTGTACATTATGAATCAACCCATCAATCGTAACAGTTTTCTCCAAGAGAGGTTCCGTGACAGCTAATGTGATGATATGTAGTGATGATGAACCAGTCCGCATGATAATTTGTGGATCGACTGAGGGAGCATACCTCAGCGCTGGAGTTGTCCTCCAGTAGCATGCCAAAGTGGCTTAATTATCATTGTGGTTTATTTTGCATACACTCTATACACCGAAGACCAGGAAAATAAACCAATCAATGTTCAGTGGAAAACAGGTTTTGTCAAAGAAATAAGCTAAATTGAGATTCCAGTGTGTTAGAACACTTGAGCTACAAAACTAGTATACATACTTATGTCTTGAGTGCGAATCGTGGTTACTTCGCGGAATAACAACAATTGTTCCTAGACTACATCGATCATTGTTTCTCTTGCACAAAACAACTTGGTTTACTTACCATGGTATTAATAGCCAAGAAATATGGGGTTGTGAGGGTTCATCTGATTTCCGCAGATATTTACAAAATGGATGCATTGTGCAAAAAAATTGAGTCCTAACTCTGCTTTGTTGAACACGGAGATGGGGGGGGGGGTCTTGCATAAAGGCAAATTATGCATATTATTGTCCCCGCCGAACAAGTTCGGAACGGGGACTATAAAATGAGCAAGTGTCCGTCCGTTAGTCGTGATAAAAATGTGAACCATGTTGTATACGATTTATTGGGAGTTCCGTAAGGGCGACAAAGATATTTGATTATACTTGGTGAAAAGCGGGTTGATGAGTTTGTGACCTGATTAGATGTGGCCCGTTTTAAAATATGCAAAATTAAGTATCTAATTTGCATTAATTTACGGAATTCTTCCGGCAAGGCCTGTGTGCAAGTTTTCAGGAGTTCCGTAAGGCGTATAATGATGGTACTTGGTAATAGAGGAAGGAGTGCTGAAGAGTTATCGACTCCTGATTAGGATCTTGGGTTAGTTCTGGGGAACTTGAGATGAAATAAGCTATTAATATGCAAAAATCAGCATAATTGCTATATTTTGGAAATGGTACATCGGAACTCAAAATTCCTGTGCTGCATGAAAGCATACATGGTGCACATCTTTTTGTGCAATTGAAGTATGTGATATATATGCGGCTTAGGTATGCAAATGAGCTAGATAAATATGCGTAATTGCTGTATCTCTGAAACGGTACATCGGAAGGCAAAAATTAATTCGCTACAGGAGACTACTATGCCATAGGGGAGGGGGTGTGTGTTGCAGGGTTTGGGGAGGGGGTGAGGTGTGTGCGGGGTGTTGGAGAAGGGGTTTGGGTAGGCAGGGGGTTGGGGAGGGTTGGAGGGTGGGGGGTGTTTTGCTCGTTGCATGGTGTTGGGAGGGAGGTGTTGCGCGGGTGTTGGGGAGGGGGGGTGGGGTATTGGGGAGGGGGTGGGTCGTATTGCAGGGTGGTGGGGAGGGGGGGGGGTTGTTTGCAGGGTGTGTTGGGGAGAAAAGGATTTGTGTGCAGGGTGTGGGAGGGTGGGTGTTGCATGGTGTTGGGGAGGGGATGTTGGGGAGGGGATAGAGTGTTTGGGGTGCTTGGGAGGGGTGGAGGGCTGTTTGAGGGGTGCGGGGGAGGGTGTTGGGGGTTGGTGGGGAGGGGGAGGGTGTTCGCGGGGGATTGGGGATAGGGAGTGGCGAAAGGGGAGTGTACAGGGTTATTGGGGTTTTTCTAGGGGCGAGCTGGGGGTGTGAGGGTGTCTAAGGAGGGGGCAGGGGGGGTTGCAGGGGTTTGGTGTTGCAGAGTGGTGGAGGAGGGGGTGGGGTGTGGGGATGAGGGTTGGGGTGGCTGTGGGAAGGGGGGGGTGGAGTGTTGCGGGGTGTTGGGGAGGGTGGGGTGACGGTGAGTAATGCAGTTATCGCATGTTAGTGATCGCGACATTCGGGCGGTGACATATTTTACGCATCGCGTAAATACGAAGTCGCCTTTGTGGTCTCTAAATTAGGTTATTTGCATATAAAAAAAAAAACCCCGAAGGTCAAATAACAAAATAAATATCATTTATAAATGTCCTTTGTGAAATTTGCTACATTTTGGTACCAAGGACGATATACTTTGGTACGACGTATATGACCATTTTTACCGTGAGCCAAGGTCACTTAAAGCGAGGTCAAGGGAAAATGGCCAACATAATTTCTGAATAGTACAGACCAATAGTTAACGTTTATAGTGGTGCCAACAGAATTCACCAAATTTTCAATCGGCATCCCACTTATATAGTGGGGCATTTGGGGCATTTCAGTGACCGTGGAGAGCAGAGCTCATTTCAGTGGATGTCTTCTATAACGGTTAATGATTAATTTAGGGGGGGTGCCCCTCGTGAAAGTGTGGGCGGAATCCAGGCGGGGGAAATTCATAATACGGGGTTCAAAAATGAAAATGCTTGGATTGCTGCTAAAAGGGTAACCAAAGTGTTCTTCTTGTTACAAGGATTAAAAAAGTATAATTTGCTACTACTAAAAGGTACGGTTACCAAGGTATAAGACAAAAATTCGTCAAATGTCAAGCGTCATCACACCAACGGTTAAATCTTGAATGTTCACAGATGTTTAAATGATCTTAAATTGTTAAACCTTTCCATAGGGATTGCAACAAAGTAGTTGACACTCTCATTTGTAATTTGTTTATCGAGATACATGACAAACAAGGTCAACCATTTTTGACCTCTATTGATCTCTAAAAATATGTTAGATGGTGCAAAATGTTTTTGTTGTAGTCTCTGAGGAAAGATGAACAATTTGAGCCCATGTTTGAAGAAATCGGAGCAACATTTACGACTTAACTTTTCGTGATGACCTTTGACGATTTTTGTGTTATATCTCCATAACCGTAACGTGTAAGTAGTACAAACTATACCTTTTTTTAATCCTTGTAACAAGATGAACACTTTGGTTACCTTTTTACAGCAGCCCAAACATTTTTAATTTTTGACCCCAGTGTTATGAATTTTCCCCCCTCCTGGATTCCGCCCATACTTTCACGAGGGGCACCCCCCGCTAAATTTGTTCATTAACATTCAAAGACGACAAATCCACTGAGAAATGATGCTCTGCTCTCCACGGTCACAGAATTGCTCCAAATGACCCAACTAATACACAGACCTCAAGTTCCTGGACTATGATGAAAGTATGTGGCAGAACAAGCAAATTGAAGTATGTCGACCGGAAGTTGACAGAAAGGAAAGAAACCGTACAGTAAGCCCAGTCTTTTCTTGACTGTTCAAGAAACTGTACAGAAGAGTAGAGTTTCCTCGACTATGCTTCATCGCAACACAGTTGCCAACTCTGCCTGTTTGTTGTCTGACTTCTCGTGGATGTCTAAGGTCAGAATACCTTTTCAACACAATAAATAGCCTGTGCACAAATGATCAAATTTTATATAATAAACTTTTAATGATACTTTAATTGGGCTTTGGTCAGAATTTTGGTATGTCAAACAACATTACAAGTAAATTACACACAATTTATATGATTTTATACTTAATTGTAACACAAGAATGTCCACCAATGTGCCACAAAAGCGAGCATTTCAACAGGATATGTCGCCTCACAGCGAAGACTCCAAAATGACAGCGCATAAGTCACATAAAACTCTTCAGGTAATATATTCCATGGAATCTCTCAGTCCTGAAGGTAATTTTGGCCACATTCAAGACGACAGGGTTTTCCCCTCGACGACACTAATATCTGCAATAACAGTCCAGGTCTTCTACAACATCATCTGTCCGCTAATGTCCCATTAGGACCACAAACTGAATCCCTTTTTGATTCTTAAAACTGAAGCTCTTCTAGCTTAAAAGACCGACAACACACAGATCAGCTATTAAGCCCCGGCGGCATCAATATTATAAAAATCCGGCGAAAAAAAATTTTCCCCCTGTAAGCTCAAATCTACCATTATTTTAGATTAAAACTAGCTATAATAATTATACTGTATCGCTCCAGAGCTCTAGTTTAGCTCCTTATTACAACTGCTGGTGAATCAAAGCTTTTGCAACTCTGCTATATACCATCATTCACAAAGGTTCCCAAGTCTTTAAAATTTATATTACCACAGTCCATCATTCATAAACATAACTCGTGCACTAGCTAGCCAATTGGAATTCACATAAATTAATCATCTGAATTACATCACTTCCCATATTTAACTTTATGGGGGACTCCCCCAGATCAGCAATGTTTGATCTTAAAGCATAAACAAGTTGACTCAGTTACTAAGTTTACATCTTGGGGAATTCCCCTTTCTCCCCTTGTGCAATCTATCTAACAGGTGCATTTTGCACAAACAACTCTAGGGATATTCCCCTTTCTCTCTTTTATAGTAAACAAAGTACTTTTCCCGTGAGAAATCGTTTCTCAAATAAAATTTAGAAAATAAAAATACTATTTTCAATCACAAAATGGAGGTTATATATAACACTGTACACAGAGATTACAACCTTCAAACTTTCAGGGAACAGGGACCCATCATTAGATGGGGGGGGGGGGGGGGGTCATCGGCACAAAGAAACCTGGACCCATAATCATCAAACAAAACACAATGTTTGTCATCAGGTGCCCCACAGCATGACAACTATTTTGAACAAGTTTCTTGTCTTTAGATTTTAGTTTCTGCTTAAGTGCTCCACAAACACACACAGTAATATGGTTGTGTGTAGAAATTTTATGAATGGCTAACATTTGTATTTCTTCAGAAACGGTCTACGTTTTAGTGTCAAATTGTTTGTCAAATTTGCATGCGTTTTGGAAAGAGAACAGTGCAAGGGTTCCCTGCTTAGCGTGCGAGGGATATACCCCCTGCATCACTTACACTCCCTCCAGTGCCACCACGGTGCCAGTGTTATTGACATCAACTCAATGCCGCCGGTTCTGGCCCCCGGTACCTGGATCCCCTCCACTGCAGTATTTTGAAATCAAACTCATCTCATCTGCCATTTCATTTTCTGCCCTTCCTATTTCTCTATTTGAAATAGGTTTTACCTAGATCTTTATACTTGTCCACCTGGGGTCTCTCACCCAACCACCCAAACAGGTACCCTACACCTCCTTGGATACCCATAGATATTCAGGGCAAAGGGCATATTACTCTAACTCTGTGGGTAATTGCATATTGGGCATACTACACTCACTACAGTGTGAGTCCATAAAAACCCTACATTCAGGAAAGATTTTTTCCTTGAAAGGTTAAACATTATTTTTGCTTGAATTTTGCTTTGGTTGTTTTGAAGGATAAACAGGCACAGAAGATTTTTTTATTTGGTGTCTTCGCCTTTGGTTCAAAACGATGTCAATTTTACGAAGATACCTAAAAATTATGTTTGGCCACTTTTAGCCATACAATGCGCAGAGACTGACACCGACGTGTACCATAACGCCCTTAAGCAACGACATTCCCACGTAGCAAATTTCACTTGGTATCGATTTCTTCCTGACAAAACATATCAGTTTTGAATAAACCGGGGGTCAATTATGTTAACCTAATTTATAAGTAAAATCAATCTTCCAACAAATAATCACCATTGTTTCAATCATAAAGAGTCAGTTATGAAAATCACTCCATATAAATTCTCAGTTCATAACATAATAAAACTGCTAAGAGATTTTTGTTTTACATCTCTAGTAATTATTTTTGGCACAATACATTTACTCAGCCTCCAAATTGCGAGAAGAACTAAAGCTGAGAGTTTGTCTCTAAATAAATTTGAATTAAAGCTAACATTCATTATTGGCACTGTTGTTTTTTTAAGCTGATACAAACCCCAAACCCTCGAGGTTTTTTTCACTTTTGCTCCCAAGTTTCGTTGTTGGTTAAAACCATGACATCTTGTTGATCCAAGTAAACTGGTGGTCTTACACCACTATCTTGACTTCTTTTTTGGGAAATTTTGAAAAATTGTTCTCTCAGCATTTTCTTTGTGTAATCTTCGGGATATTATGTTTTTAATCTGCAATGTATTCTCCCGCCTTCTATATGTTTTTGACAATAACTTGGTGTAAATATTTATTACTCAAACACTGCCGAAGACCATGTTTACTCTTGTAAACGATGCATCTTTTGTTTTAGGCTCAAAATCGGCCAAACAGGATTGTGAAGTCTCTCAGCAAAATTATGCGTAACTTCTTCCTCTACAGTCCAATTACTTCCAAATAACGTTTTCTGCAAGCCGTTTATTCCTCTTTGTACCAAAGGCACACGGTTGAGGAAAAATAATTCTTAACTATTTTAATTAATTTTTATTCTGAATGTATGGGTTTTTTTGAACTCACACTGTAGGGATGGGCAAGATCGTAAATTTAACGATAATTTGGGCCGTGCAGGGCGGACCCGGAACAATACATAATGTCACAAGTGGGTAAGTAAAAGATCAGGTAAAACCATTTTCAATTAGGAAATTTAGGAGTTCAGTACCTTGTCTTGCCTTATGTCAAGTTTACTTGGTCAAAGAACTCTTAGCCTTTAAGAAACTCAATTCAACAACCACACATTGATTTGATAGACAATTTTATTTTGCTTACTTTGTACATTTGAATAACTGCAAGAACCATACAAAAAACATTCAACATAATGTAATATATGTACATATATCATGTTTTCACAATTCAAAACAATAACTATGTGGTTGCAAATGTTTACATATGATTCCAATTATTTTTGCAAATAGAAATTCAAATATTTCTTCAACATACATCAGTATTTACCATCCTGGTAAATTAAAACATAAAGCAAGAAAGTAGGAACCATTCATTATTTTAAGACAAGTTGGGAGAATTTTGAGTCATTTGATAAATTCACCAATACCCTAAAGCCATATCCAAAATTAATATCTACTAGATAAAAATAACACAATCCCCAAATAGGAGTAAATTTAATGTTAATAAAATGACCTAACTATAGTTTGCAAATGACTTATTCCAACTTTGAGGGCAACTTGTGTTCCAGGACCACATCAGTTGAATTATCTCATAGGGCAGCTATTCACTATTTCAATCACTGTCTCTGATGTTTTTGGTTCAATTGCTCACTCTAAAAATATAAGCATAATAAATTAAAAATTTGAGCCTTGAGGAGGAATTGAACACATGACCTTTGGATTATAAAACAAGTGCCTATAGATGCACACCATGCAATCTGAGCTGGTGCAAAATAAACTGAGTGCAAAAATAATTATGAATAGCACTGTGTTGAGATGAGTTGAAATGATGTGGTCCAGGAACAAAGGTTGCGGATGGAAATATAAGTCCTTTGCACTATAGTTCGAGTAAAGATTTCTTGGCCATGGTACATGCACGCATTGTACCTATAGTAGATTTCAAAATAAGTGAGAACTCATCCGGGGGGGGGGCACTTGTATTCCTAGGTGGATATCATGCTTGTGTATGGCCTCTCAAAACGTACCCTAAGCGTGTATTGCACATGGCAAGAAAAACACCCTAAGCATGCATTTTGGTTGATTTTGCTACCCTAAACAAGTACTTTTGGCTTGATTTTGCTACCCTTAACAAGTGATTTGGCTTAATTTTGAAACCCTAAACAAGTAATTTGCATGACAGTTTAAAAATACACCCTAAACAAGTATTTTACATCGTTTTGCTACCCTAAACGAGTACGTTTATAAAATGTGCCTTTAACCACTCTACAGGCTATAGGCCCTTATTGTAACTAGCCCTGTTAAAGGAAATTTTTACTCATGATTTCATTGAAGTTTTTTATAACACTCTTTTGTGTAATTAAGCATCAATTTGTGCATTATCTAAAGTTGTCCCTATTTCTTTGATATTAATGGGTCTTATCGTGTATCGTAATTGACAGGTTTTTTCCCTGCATATTCAGTATTTCATTGAAGTAAAACCTGGACTAAAATATCCATGACCTTATTTTGATCGGCATAATTCTGTTTCTAAGTACATCGGCCTATATCTAACTATCATTCTTAGTGAAGAATTAACACGCGAACATGAAATGAAACTCCAAATTATAAAGGCTGTAATATTTATGTAGGAGACTGCAACGACATAGAGAAAAATAAGCTAAGATAGGCTGAAAATGGTTAAAATCACTAGGGGAACCTACCTGTGAACTCGAAAAAATTGGGAACAAAACCCCCTATTTTCCAGCATTTTTAATGTGATTTTTACAAGGGTACTCAAAATCACACCCTAAACAAGTACTTTTTTCGACTTGAAAAGCATACCCTTATTTTTGGATTTTGACGATTTGATACGCTAACAAGGTAAGCACTTACATCGCCTGATCTCAAAACACCCTCATAAGTGTTTTTGTACACAAGCATGATATCCCCCTGGAAAACAAGTGGCCCCCCCCCCCGGAACTCATTAAAGTTTTAGGTCTGTCCCATGTCCCATTCACCGTGAGAGTAAGAGGAATTAATTTTAATGGCCACAGTCAAAAGGTTTCTGGTACTCATACAATGTACAGAGTGGAAAAAAATGTTTACACTTTTTTCATCTGCAAATTTATCAAAGTGGGTAACTATCAAAATGTTTGAGTGGTATTTTATTAACTACAATATCTTGTTGGAACCTGGGGAAATGGCCATTGGAAACAAGCTGAAATGACAAAATGGCCGCCATCTAGAGAAAAAATGAAAAAGCCACTCTGCACAACTTAAGGTCTATGGCACTCGTTGGCAGTTCATGAATTCTATCCAATATTGAACAGCACCATTGAACAAAGCACCCCGTCATGGAATTGGTATTTAATAATAACCAAAAATGTAAGAATTAAGGGATCTCAATGTTCCAAGTTTCTCTTATAAATTTAAAAATGAAATCAGCTGCAATGAACTGCCACCGATGAGCTGTCCCCGGGAACTGTCACAAGACATACATACAGACATTACAGAATATGCAGAGTGTGAAATTAAGTCTGAACTCGATTTGTCTGAAATATTATTTTTTTGTGTAATAATGAAAAATAGTCACTAGAATTAAAGATATTAGAACTAAGATAGTAACCTAAATGCACAATTCCGAAATTTGAGACGAATCGGATTTTCATTTGATGCAGTAAACATTTAGGTGTAGTATTCGTCCCATAGGATACTGTGTATAAACAAAAATTCCGGATCGGCAATTTTATACAAAGTGTGATTTTCATATGAAGTAATTCTCTTTGAGCTTAGCAATTTCACACAGTGATTAGTATATGGATAACGTTTGAATATGCAAAAAGCACATTTTTTTTTGGAAATTGAGGGCACCCTTCTCATGAAATCTCTGAGTCGTCCCTTTAAATGCACTAACTTTGACAAGTTTCATGAATATTATAAAAAGTGCACCTTACCCCCAGTCTGGTTCAATCAAGACTTCACTTTTCGAAGACGCGAAAAATGCAAACCTAACCAAACTGAATACAAAATAAACCGAACTCAGATGAACCCTTTGACTTGGGTCTATGACCTTTGACATCATCCACATATAAAGTACCCCTACTGCACCTTAACCCACAAGTCGGTTTAAAGACTGACTCCGAGATTTTGAATATAAGTTTTTTTTTGGTGTAAAAGTGAAAATAGTCAACTGGGAAAATAAAGATGTCACCTAAAATGCCCAATTCTAAAGTTTGAGACGAATTGGATTTTTCATTTTCATGCAGTAAACATTTATGTACGGATAACAGTGCCATAGGATATTGTGTAAAACAAAAATTCTGGATCCGGAATTTTATAACAAAGTTGTGATTTTGTATATGAAGGACTTTGATTTGAGCTTAGTTATTTGTTTGAAAATTTGTTTGAAAAATTTCCTTGGGAAATCTCTGGGTCAGCCTTTAAATTGGACTTTTTCAAAGACCTGAAAACCGAAAACCTAACCAAACTGGAACACACGTACGGACTTGCGCGCTCTCGCAAAATCCCCCTACTGCTTTTCAAGCCAGGGGGATAAAAAATGGTCAAAGGTCACATAGGGGTCATTAGAGGTCTGAGTAAACTGTAAATGCAATTATAGTTGTGGCCTAGAGATTATTCTGAGAAAGTATGATGTTAATAGGTCAATATACCATGTGGGTATAATTACCAACACAACTGGATGTGCAAAAATCTCAAATTTTGAAAATTGGGGACGCTCTTCAAAAAAAATGTGCCATTATTGCTTTAAAGTGTGGATACCTTTAATAAGTGTAGATTTTACTGAAATTACATCGCCCCATGTAAAAGTGAATTAAACAGACCATTTTTGAGGGCAGATATGTTATTTTTGTACAGCTGTGGATATGATCGAAGTCTGATCATGATGTTGTTGAATTTATTCAAATATCAAACTTTTTTTGCAAGAGCACCAGGGCATTCTCAGACAATACTGGTTATGGTTTGCAATGGCAATATAACTAGATATGACTGTGTCACATATCCTGCTGATTGCTATTGACCTTTGACCCTGAATGCATAGACATCAACTAAATGTGTATTCATCTGGGCAACTTTCAGCATCATGATACCTTGCATCAAATAGATATTTATTTTTTAAAAACTTACACCAGTAGTGTCCCCCTAAGACCCTTGACCCCGAATGCATATGCATGATGTGCATCTACATCAGCTAATGTGCTGTATGTAATCGATGCAAGTGTCAGTATCATGCTAAAATGCATTAAGCAGATCTGATTTCAATTTTTCCAGTAGTGCCCCTTAATAACCCTAGGTCCAATTTTTAACCGGTAAGTTTTGCAGTAGCCTGTGCAAGTGCATTAAGCAGATCTGATTTTTGAAGATTTTTTGCAATTTTGCCTGTAGTACATGCCTCCTTACCCCAGATCAAAGTTTAAACGATAACTTTTGTGAAGCATCTCAAGCTTTTCATATACATGATTCACATGATCATGCAACAAAATAATATGTCGGAGAAAGAAGCAATTTTTTGTAATATGAAATTTTGACCGTGACCCCAAATGACCATCTGCCCCTCTCGTCATGGGTGTGTACGCCTCCAGGATGGGAAAAGCTTGATGGTCATTTGGTCAAATTCGTTGAGGAATGGCATAGAATATATATAGCCACTGAAAAGTTGCCAGAAGAAGAAATGTGAGACTACAATATACGTGCCATTTCATTGGCGGAAGAAAGAAGAACATGTACATCAGCAGGACAATATGAACAAATGACCTATAATAAATGCCCCCTTTTGAAAAATTTCACACCCCAGGGCATTTATTTTCGGAACAATTACAGTAATCATTTCAGTTTGAAGGAAACCATTTCTGTGAGAGCAGCACATGTGGACATGTTGCTCAAATAACTCTTGCATATTGACATTTTCTTTGACTTTGATTGTAACAACATCAAAAGTCATTCAGCAACTCAGTTGGGGATTATACATTTTATTGGCAGAAAACAAGCATATTTTTAGAATGGCCTCAAATCAGCCCAGATAACATTTGACTCTTATCATTTAAAACAGCTCATATGATACACTGCTGAAGGATCATTATATTGAATCTTTGGTGAATGCCTTGGAATTGCAGTTTTAGAATAACAATGCTTTTCAACAATGACTCTAGATGACCTTGATCATTAATATAATAATAATAATACTGGTTTATTTAATCTCGAATCATAGCCCGTAGGCTCTAATTAGACATACAAAAAAACTAATCAAACACAGGAAACCATGCAACTAAAGGCAGCAGCTTAATCACGCCATGTTGCAACATCCAAACAAACTAATCCAAAACACAAACACACCGAATGGGAATTGAGGAGAATTCACGGTTCCTTTGCCAATCAAATGAAACCATGAAGGAGAGTGGGTAATTCTGAGTTTAACCATATCACTTATACAAATTAAATTCAGAATTGATTACCCAGATAAATACGCATGGTGGCCCACCGAGATTGAACCGGGGACAATTGGGTCCCCCCAAAGGGCAACGCTCCCTAACCATTAGACCACGCCACTCTTAGTATCCTCTGAACTGCCTCACATAAACCTTAGGAATAACAGGTTAATTGATTTTGGGAACGGTACTCTTCTTACGACGAATTGAACCCAAGGCGATACCTTATTTTAAGTGCAGAGTTCTTCCACGCAAAAAAATGGTTGTAGGCGGGTTCAATTCGTCGTTAAAGAGAGTACCGGTTCCCAAATTCATACCTCTTTAGTCTCATCTTAAACAGCTTTATCATTTAAGGTCATCTTTAACCCAAGTTCAGCTATACTTTACGGCTTAAATACAACAAGAGAGGACGGCCACCACCCAGTGACAAACATCGAAACCCGTGGACGCAACGATCATACGCAACGAAGATCGACGCAACGTTGGCAAGCGCGCGCAAAAGTAGCAAAACGCTAGGTATGACGCGAGCGTTAACCTAAAAATACTTCAATACGCAGCGCGTTATACCTGGGTCAACTAATCGAATTGAACCCGGGAATCAGCCAATGAAATTCTTACATAGTTACACAGGCTGTTAAGATACTCTTAAGGATTCAACTGAGCAAGTTGGACAATTCGTTAAAGATAGAGACTGAGAGTTTCTACAACTCTTAAATGATTTAATGACTCAAATTGTCTCCAATCATAAAGAGACGCTGGCACATTTGAAAATGTTGGACCCTTCTAGATTTTTCAAAAATTGATATTTTTGCCATAGTTGTAAAGCTTGTATATACATTAGCCTTCACCTGAATTATTAAGCCCAAATCAGTGGCTTATGGGTAAACAGAACAATTTTATAATCAATGACTCCAGCGACATTAAATGCAGCAGACGACGCGGAAAAATAGCGTTTTTTAACACAAGAAAATACCACGCCGGAATTGATTTCCACGGCATCCACCTTGTTTGACCAGTCTGTGGAACTTGTGGTTTTTATACATGAGTACGATTTTATGATATTCATGTAATAGAAACATTTGTGAGTTAACAGTTATGTCAAACTTAAAGTTGGCCTAAAAAATTTCCATGGATGTCTTAGGCCTCTTATTAATGTCCGTCTGATTTTGGGTATGTATTTTTATGTGTAAAATATATCTCTATCTTCCAATGGCCTAGACTATCATTTGCGAGTAAATGAAAATTCATATTCGGAAAAGTGCCCAGTGCGCTTTAATCATGCCTGACTATATCGTCAAGTGAGTGCAAGGAGGTCATAAGCACAATCAGCTGCTATGTGATACCTCTGTGTGCGGCCATGTATTAGAGGTTGTTCAATAACCTTGAGTCATTGGTTCTTGCATAGTTCTACCGTTGCATGAAGAACCCTTCAAGAGCCAACCGACCCCCAGGAACTTGTGCAGAAAATTTTGACAAATGGCAAAGCTATTGAAAACCTGCTTGCATTCACACAATGATCTGTCCTTTTAACTCTCTCTCCTGACTTATTGCAAGACTGTGATGTGGATCTAAACCGCCACATGTCACACAAGACAGTTTTGAAAAATAAGAAAATACCGATTAAATCGGTTAGGTTTACTTATTTTTGTCAGATTAATAAGCATACTGTTGATATGTGTATCATAGAAGAAAGTAAAAAGTTATGGAAACTTTATATTTCAAACTTTGCAATGATAGTCAAACTCAAATATAAATTTTCCACATGGCGCGGGTTTTCCCAGATCGCATCACATATATGACTCACCTGTCAACAAATGAGGCTCTTTGACTCAATACCCAACAGATAAGTAGATTGCTATACACATGTGAGTAAGATGCTTAACAAATGTAATGAAATTTACTTTGTGCAAAGACAAAGTAAATGAATAATCCTCCTTTAACATACAAATCTTTTTACAATTATCAATACTGTTTGGACAAATAATAATATCTAAGTACATGTGTAATATATCTGTACATCTTTTTATACCAAGGGTTTAATTTCATTCACTTGTCTCTAATATGACTCCGTAATTTAACACTTCGCTTTGATGTCTAAAAATACTACACGTCTGGTCAACCAAAACTGACATTAGTTTAAAAATCAGTTCGTTTCATCACAAGGATTTTTAAATGCCCTTTATTGGAAAATCAATCTTACTTTAATTTCTATGAAGATTTCACAAAATCACCAAAATTAAACAAAAAAAAATGTTTGGGCTTGCATAATGAAGTCATTTTGCATAACACCTGTGTGTGTACAGGTCTTATCGCAAGAGCTGCATAATGACTCACTGTCGGCAAATGAGACACTTTGAATTTTTTACAACTGTGGAATAGAGTCAACATATTATAAACATTGATGTGCATTCTAAAGGGGAACAAGGCTTAGATTTAGTGTGTGGTAAAATATGTTTACAAGTATATTGTCTTATTTTTCCATGACTTATTCACAAAATACATCTAATAACTTCCAATGGCAAGATCTTGGTTACGTATCTGATATGAAGAGAGAAAATGAATTTAATTATTCATAACTTATGAAAGGAGAATGCTGCATAGCACTGATTTTGGTATGAAAATATTCACTAATAGAACCCTATATGAATTATCAGTTTTGTCCATTCCCTCAAAGCGTCTACTTGCATAAGTTCATGTATGTTTTATTTTCATATATACGTAATTGTCCAATGTATTTCCCTGTCATGAGATGGTTCAAAGGGTGTCTGTCATCCCAGTTACCATCTGAAATAAACTGACCAAAGACTTGGGATTTTGAACACTTGGAAAAAAAAACTAAAATTGAGTCACAAAAGGCAGCTGCTGCAAATGCTACCTTCTTGTACTTAAAGGTGCAACAAGAGATTTCAAATAACAGGTGTCCCTAAAAAATGTGAAAAATCTGATTTTTGCCTTGATGTTAAGCTTTCCATAAAAAATATCCACATCTGAAAGGATTAAGCTGAGAAATGTTTCTTTGGTACCAAAATTTTGAAATTTCTAATTTGTATAGGAGCAAATATGAAATTCAGCCTATTTTTTATATTGAAATATAAGCAAGTCAAAATCATGTTTTTTTCTCTCTTTTTTTAAGACAATTCTGTAGCCAAATACAAGGTAAGAGATCTATTGAATGTCTAATCTATATGAAATTACTATTATGACACAATATCTGGGTGCCTCAAAATCTCTCGTTGCACCTTTAAACGATTTAAATTCTTCAAGCTCTGTATCAAATTTTCTAGCTGAAACAACTAAAAGAAGCTGGTCCATGTTGTGTGCATATTAATACATAAAATAATTACATAATATCCTTGAGTGGCACTTTGAATAAAATGTATGTAGATTCCAAAGTGCACTACTATTCGTGTCAATGCATCGTGACAGGAAGCATGACTGGTTATGGACAACATGGCCCTATCGCAACAAAAGCAACACTTTCAATATGTTTAAGTTCAACTTTGAAACTGGTATGTAATGGTTTTCATTGAAAGGGTCACTATGGCAAAAGTTCATGCAAATTAGGTATCAAAATACACAGAACATATAATTGGGCTTTTTTTTTGCTCTTCTAGTCTAAAAATTTGATTTACAAGTTTTTAGTATGGTCTTTCACAAAAGGTAGTTGTTTTTTTGATGTGCTTAGATTGATCAATTGATCAGTCACACATTGAAAACCATATTTATACTAATGCAATGCATTACAAAAAGTTACTGCAATATTATTAGCTAAGTTATAAATACAGAGTGAGAAAAAAATGGACCCTGATTGCGCCCACCATTTTCAGATCTCCAGGGAACATAATATCCCAACATTATGTGGTATCAACAGAAAGCTCATTTTAATAGTTTTTTTAATGTCTTGTTAATAATCATCCAAGTCTAAGGCTAAGTCTGTCTGTCTGTCTGTCTGTCTGTCTCTCATCTCACTGTCTCAAACACATAGTATTTTTAAAAAACTCCCCGGGCAAGAAAGCCAGGTAATCGTAAAATCCGGGTGACCACTCAGTTCCAAATTATTAGGTATAGGCCAAACTACAGTCTTTAGAGGTATCTAACATTTATATGTGAAATTAAGTTGTATCTTACTGGTGTAAAAGCCAACGATAGTGGCAACAATTAATTTTGCGTCCCTTTTTGACATGTGGCATGTTTTGGTCTACAAATAAAGACAATACTTACACAATTTTTGTACACCAAAAGGTTGTCACTGATGTTTGTTTCTTTATCTGGTATATGTTTATTTAAAGTGACAGGAGGAGGATACATATTTCTCTCAATTGCACTGGATCGGTTGTAGACCACCTACCAAGAACATTTTGGAGCTTTACTGGACAAACAAGAACAGAAAACCACAAACCTTGTTTTGAACTTGTCTGCTATCGTGATCATCCCCATAGAAAATCATGCACTGATTTTCTGTCGTGCATGACAGAAAATACTAAATCATCATCTTATTACATAAAGATGGCATATTCGGCTTATTCACTTCAGGTGTGATCTAATACATTGGTAAGCATTCCAAATAGGGGTGCTTCTTTCTGGAAATGTCCTCATATCATGTCTCTTTAACTCTTCCAGAAACTGATACATCTGTCAAGTTACTTTATTTTTCAGATGATGAAGGCATAGAAAGGTGGAGCGGTCACCCATTTTAAATGGCGACTGCATTTTGTGGGGTTCAACACCATAAAATTTAGTCTGCAGGACTCCGTCAATAACCTTATTTACTTCTGGGCATTGATTTGCTTCACTGAATGCTGGGCATTTTAATGTGAATCAGATTGCAAAACCATCTACCAGATTCAAAAGACAGCAGCTCAGCCTGCATCTAACCTGTGTAAATGATCTTTAAACAAATCAAAGCTAATACCACATTTGTATATATGTTCCTTAAAGATACAAAATGGCAGAAGCAATCAGGGCCCTGTTCTTTTTTACTCACCTGTATTTTGTACATTTAAATTCACAGAATCCTGTAGTATTACCATTAGTCCACAAGCATTCCCAAACAATGGATAAAACATGAGTGGACCAATCAGCTACTGAACCGACCTCAACATTTCTTACTATTTCAAGCCCCATTTACATTTATATTCAAAGGTCATCACAATCATCATTTATATGCCTGAGAATGAACTCGACTGAGGATGAGCTTCAATGATATCATACAAGCACATCAGAAGTTATTCATTTCCAATAGATTGAAAATAGTGAAACTTTTTACCTGTTATATTTTTCTTCAAAAATGTCAGTACAAGATAATCTGCTTAGCATTTCATGAAATACTGAACAAATCATCAACATATTTTGTTAGATTGAACCACATAAACTCAAAGTGACTCTGGAAGACCATTTACTATGCACTGCTAAAATGCAACATAGTTTCTTACAAACTTAAAACCTTCCTTGGACTATTGTTTGAAGGAATTTAAGGTCCTTGGTCATAAAGTACATCCACACACATATAAATCACCACTCACTGCCTTTCTGTGGACAACAAACTTCAAACGTATGTCACAAAAGTAACATGTGTCAAAGTGTCCTTGAGAATGACTGTGCTTTCACATGACACACATCCACATACAGCCTGTTAAAAAATGGTACCATAAAAAATATCAAAAACCAATTTTTTTTAATTATATCTCAACCGAAGTCGATTTCGAGGGTTGACATCGAATGCCTTAACTCAAAAATACTGCTTTTGAGAAATGGATGTTTAAAATTTTTCTAACTAGGACACACTCATTCATTTACTCAAAATGTAACATCTCATAAAGCTCATATATGGTACTGTAACAAACATTATATTAAACTTTAGTAAACAAGAACAAGTTTAATTATGAACAGCGAATTAAAGAATTCCTTTAACATTTCTGTTAAATGCATTGAAAACGGTATCTTTGAGTTACAACATCTTCAATCATATGCCTATAATTACACATCTTTCAAAGATGTTAAGCATGGTCATCTCCCTTGTAATGTTTTTTAAAAAGAACTCATCAATTAAGTGGGATAGGGAGCCCAAGCTGTTTGCATTGCTGGAATTGTGCAGCCTGAACCTAACCCTCTTGTTTGCCAAATACGTTACCATCAGAAGGTCGTAACTCAGAGTTAAAGGCCTTCTTTAGTAAATTAAAGTGTGCACCATTGAGATGTTGGTGAAAGTGGTTATTTTGCTTTAATAGGCGATAGGAAGTAGACTTAAGGCTTCATGGTTTCAGAATCTGTAGGTGTTACCAATTTTATTTTGGTACAAACCTCAAAATCACCAAAAAGTGAGTTACGTCCTTCTGTTGCCACCTCGTTTGTACATCCATTAAGAGCAAGACAAGGCTTCCATAGTTTTTTGTTTCATCTCATTTGCTTGTAGCATCAGAGATAACTCCAGTTAATTGCGGAACACCAAATCGAGTTTGTGCTACTGTGCCTGGTTGAGGTGAAACGGTAAGAATGAAAACAGGGGAAAGATTATTAAACATAAAGTGTGATTCACATTTTCGACATCTAATTGTTTGTTTAGAAGAGAATCATGATTGTACGCGCAACCTGGAAGAGAGAGTATTAACATGTAGGTTTTTTTGACGTATCATAAATGCAAATTCAAACACAAATTGATACTTTGCTTCCAAATTCAATTTTTATTGACTTCAACAATTAGTAAATGCACAAGATTGCAATCTTTTTAAAACATTCTTTGGATTTGGAAGGTTATTTTTGGTTGCAAAATATTACATTCCTCCTTCTGGCATGAGTTTAACAGATACCAATTTTGTAATAAATTCCAAATTCAAAACTCCCTTTCATTGCATGCCATAAATATTTGTATGTTTATTATTTTGAAAAATATTTATCATTGAACTGATTATGTTAACTATAAAACTTGTGTTGATAAAACTAGACTTCTTTGTTTACTTTAATCTGTGTTTTGTTTCTTTTGTCAAGTTTGCAATCTTTTATGAGCTTTAAGACCGCATGGCATCACTGCGCGAAAAACATGCATGAAAGTGGCGCAAAATCGATTTGGTGTTCGCGTAAAAAATTGATCATATCTCTCTTGGATTGACAAAGCAAATAAGATGAAACAATACCATTGGAAAGCCTAATCTTTGTTGCTTTAATATTATGCCAAGTAAGAATGACTTATTTTGAAATTCATATTTAACACGTATGTAGGCTATACTGTTTTTAAGAAAGCGAAGACCACAGAAAATGCATACCTTACATTTCCTGGCATCACAGAATTGAATTCCCATTAATGCTATAACATGGATAGTCCGTTGGCTGGGTGGGTCCCCCGTTGGCATGAGATGTGCCCTAACTTACTCTCCCAGCCAAGGACTAGACCATCAGACATACCAAAAAAGTGAGGGTAGACTTTTGCTCCCCCGCACTTTTTCGCTAGAGGGCGTTTTCAAAATGGCCGGCCAAAATGCCATTTAAAAACCATATAATGGACTTTTTTCATACCACTTTATGTGGTGCAATGGTCCATTTTTTGTTAGTGTTTTTCCTCTACTTGTTGATGTCAAATGTATTAAAGCGGTTTTTAAAATCCACTACTTAAATTTATTCCTAATGGAGGGGGCGCTTTTCAAAATGGCCGCCAATCAATTTATCACCTCAAAATTCATAATGATGTCCTGCTACTTCACCCCATAAAGTACGCTATTAAAACATCATTATATGGTGTAATGGCATGTTGGAGGCCATTTTGAAACGCCCTCTGCGAAAAAGTGCCGGGGGTAGCAAAAGTCTACCCTCACTTTTTGGTATGTCTGATGGTCTAGTCCATGGCTGTGAAGAGTAACTTGGGCACATCTCATGGACACGGGGACCCACCCCCCAGCCAACGGGACTAGGAGTGATTTTCCTAGATTTGAAGTGCAGATCTGGGCAGGGAATGTGGAAAATACCAGGTCTTTGCTATTACATTTGTGCAAGCTCATGCCAAAATTTGTTAAAATTAAACCATGGAGCGGTAATTCTTTTGTGGGGCATTTTTGATGCCAATAAATTCACAAAGATATTGCTTTATGTATGAAAACATGGATAGGGTGCCGCTGTCTCTATAAAAAATATTAAACCCCCTAACCCGGACCGGGTCATTGCCGGCCGACGGCCAAATGCAACGAAAGGCAATCTATTTTATTTTTTTTAACGGCCCAGATGACAATGAGAGCCAAAGTTTGGTTTCATTGCATCTCGGGTTTTCCAGGCACAGGAATAAAGTAGCGTAAAGTCAAGAACGGCCCAGATGCAAGAAAACATCGCCGTCATTTTACCGGAAGACGGCCCAAATGCATTGAAACACATCGCGTCATTTACCCGGAAGAAGGCCCAGATGCAACGAAAAACATCGCGCCATTTACGAAAGGGAGTCCAGATGAGCAACGAGAAACATCGCGTGAAGATGCAATAAAAACAGGGTAAATATATAAAATAAAATTAAATAATGGATGCGTACTGCACACTGATCTGCATGAAAGTTGTAGCTTATAGTTCGCCGTGGGAGCGGCGCTATTACGCTACGTCTTAGTCGTGCGTGGCGCTAGTATTGCACGTAATGCTCCGGTTTACGTCATGAATACGTTATGCATTAATTAAAAAAATAGCTTATCGAAAATGGTGGCGCTCTCACCATCGAAATCGAAATTTTAGGGCATTTTACACAGTGTCACCCGCCTGATGAAAAGCATTGAACCTTCTGCGGGCAAACGGTCCGAAATGCAGTGAAAGCAATGCATCATTTCTCGGGAATAACGGCCCAAATGCAACGAGGCACATCGCGTAAGTTTCCGTAAAGACGGCCCAAATGACAACGAGGAACATCGCGTCAAGGTCGGTAAGACGGCCCAGCTGAAATGAGGGCAAATGAGAGTCATTTGCGCGAACAAAAATAGTTGTTGAGGCCGAGATGCAACGAAAAACATTTCCGACCGGTACCCGTTTTCGTCGGCTTCATTTGCTCCTCGGCCGTGTTAGGGTTAATAGACGATTTGACAATCCCCAAATGATCTCGTATTGTGCCATTTCCATTAGGGAACTTGTACCAAAAAGAGTTATGTTGCCCAAAACCAATTTGTGTTTGTTGAGCGACGATACAGTGCCTTAAAATTCCAAGACAAGTACCTTTTCATGTGAAGTTTTTATCTTACAAATAATGTAATGTAGACGAAATCAAGGATTAAAAACAATTCAGGCACTGGTGTTGAAATCTCACAAAAAAGTGATTAGTTTTTGATCATAACTGTGCCCTACTTGTAACCTGCCGGACGATTACACAACTTAGTGCAAACGTCACAGATGTTTTAACAACTTTCACAACAAAGGTGTTGTACATTTCGAAAAGCTATACCACAACCCAATCGGTTGAGCAACCTACAGGTATCTTCATGTCTGCATATATCTCCCCACCCGACACCCCTATATTCCTCCACTCCCCCCCCCCCCCCCCCCATACCCCCACCTTCCCCCTCAGCCTCGTTCCCAGATAGACTTTCCACCACATGCTTCTATTTAACTTTGGTCATCACCAAATAGGTCCGCTCTTACACTTGAATTGATATCGCCCCCTTGCGGGCGCCGATGCCACCCCCACTCCCGCAGCTCCCCGCCCCCCCCCCCCCCAACCGTGCCTGATGAACAGCGGCGAATGTGTGGCATGAGCCAAGCGAGTAAAACAGGAATGACTTTTACGCGCAGATACAAAAGCGGAAATTAATTTTTGCCTATTAGGGATGTGAACAACGATTGTTTAAATAGTTGACACACATTATTAATTTTGGTTTCATAAGTATGTTGACTCTTCTTCAGGTTATTCTTCCATGACATGCGTTTGTGGAATATCTTGCCGTGTTATCAAAACTGTACTTGAGTCACTCTTTTTTCTCGAAGAAATCTTGCATTCTCCACAGATGTATTCATGCCATTAAAAGACATTAGCATCATCAGTATCACTAGCCTGTAAAAGACATTAGCATCATCAGGGTATCACTAGTCCTGTAAAAGCCAAATGTTACTACAGTTTAA
Organism: Ophioderma brevispina; assembly: GCA_023653785.1. Taxonomy (NCBI): domain Eukaryota; kingdom Metazoa; phylum Echinodermata; class Ophiuroidea; order Amphilepidida; family Ophiodermatidae; genus Ophioderma; species Ophioderma brevispina. The sequence continues at coordinate 57,473 of JAMKCH010003421.1, read as the reverse complement.
TCGGGACATACAATATCAAAGTACTGACCTTTCAAGAAGTCAAATGTCTCAATTTTTCATACAGATAGGGGTTACCTAAGTCCAATTAGCATAAGGTGTACAAAAAACCAACTTTATATATTCCGTCCATCCTTAGGCCAAGAAACCAAATGGTGTTTGTCGTTTAACACCCAACCGACCCTAGAAATCCTGACGAATGTAATTTTTTAAATGTAAATTACCACAAAATAAAAAAATCAGCAACCGAACACATAATTTTCATTTACAATTTTGAACCAAAAAATTGCTCCAACACAGGGATTGAAAAATACAGTATTCACAGAACGCATATTGTGATTGGAGACAATTGTCACATGAGGTGAACACATGGGGGACACTATGAGCAGGTTAATCAATCTACATGTGGATATATCAAACAATTTCTAAGTCTGACCTTTTTTGGTCACATGTTGTCCACCAAGGTCACATGAGGTTGCAACAAGTTGGACAATACCCAAGGACCTTCGTATCCAAGTGTCATGATAACTCAATGTGGGAGAGCATGGCTAGCGGTTGGTGCTTGCCTGTGGCACAAAATTTACCAAAAATTACCAAGGTTCGAATCCCCAGTGGGTCACATGATGGGATTTAGTTGGGTAGTACTGCTCAGTCTGGGTTAATCTGATACCAGCTATGATTAAAGACAAAATACCGCTCTCCTCATGGTGCACTTGGAATTGGGCAAATTAATCATGAAAAAAATCCCGTCGTGGCCGTTTTTATTGCGGAGGGGACGTTATGCCGTTGGTCCTGTGTACAGAGAGTCACAAAATGACATGTAGGTCAGCAGACAAGTTCAAAATAAGAGTAGGGTGAAAATCCCATGCTGTTCCAATCCGCCCCCAGCCTCCAAATAAGGCCACGTTAGGAGCATCTGCATAGAATGGATAAATGCGGCCCCGGATTAGCTTACTGCAGTTGAATAAATCCTGACCACCACCACAAGCCATTATTCAGTGACTTGTGGATTACACTAAGAAGAATGATAATCGACGATATATGTGGATACTCCAGCAAATTTTTATAATTCTCGACAAAGGTCACCTGAGGTCCCCAAAACCATGTGGCGACACTGACCCAAGGACCATTGTATCCAAAGTGTCATGAAAATCAATCGACATATGTGGATACAACCAAACAATTTTATAATTCTGACATTTTGGATCCATGACCTTGATGACCTAATATGACCCTTTGACCCCATTTCAGTGAGGGGTAATTGTGAGGCACTGCCCAAGGACATTCAGCCTGACAGTTTCCATTCGACCAATGTATCTTGCTTAAATGTTAATCTACCTTCTGCTTGTGGTATAATCTGCACGAGTGTATAGTGTGATGGTTCTTCATTCTCCAAATTGTGTTTGTGTAAAGCTGTTCTAATAACAGCTGGTGTATGGTCCTGATTTGTCACCTGTATAGAAATTAATACACAAGAAGAAATATCTATAGAGTTAATTAATGGGTCATATACTATTAGTTTTTTTAGGAAGAAACATTAGAATTACACATTAGACATTATACAGTGTGAGTCAATAAAAACTTTACATTCAGGAAAGATTTTTTCTTGAAAGGTTAAACATTATTTTTGCTTGAATGTTTGCTTTGGTTGTTTACAGGGAATAAACAGGCTATCGGACTTAGGGTGCAGAAATTATGTCAGTTTTGCGGATAGACCTAAAAATTCTGTTTGGCCACTTTTAGCCATACAATGCGGAGAGACTGACACCTACGTATACCATAACTCATTATAGCAAGACAATTCACACATACAAATTCAGTTGGTATTTATTTCTTCTTGACAAACACATCAGTTTGAATAAAACAGTCTACTGTGTAACATAATTATAAGTAAAATATCTTCAACAAATTAAATTACCACTGTTCAATCATAAAGAGTCAGTTATTGAAAATCACTCCATATCAATGTCTCAGTTCATGAACATAATGAACCTGCTAAGAGATTTTTGTAATTATTTTGAGCAAATACATTTTACTCAGCGTCCATCAATTGTGAGAACTAAGCTGAAGTTTTCTGTAAATAAATTGGAATTAAAACATAAAATTCAATATTGCACTGTTTTCAAGCTGTGTTGTAGGTTAAAACCATGACATTTTGCTGATCCAAAGCAATAAAAATGTATTTCCAAGTAGCATTAAGGGTCAGCCGGGAAGAAGTGGTGAAGGCAATAAGAGAAATGAAAAAAGGAAAGGCAGCTGGACCCTCAGAGGTGAGTGCTGAGATGATTAGTGCGAGTGGAGAAATAGGGATTGGTGTGATGATGGAGTTGTGTCAGAGAGTGTTAGATGGTGGAGGGATGCCGGAGGAGCGGGCCGTGAGTGTGGTAGTTCCAATTTTAAAGGCATATCGGGGTGTGAAGTTGTTGGAGCATGCAATGAAAATTGTGGAGAGGGTTCTAGAGAATAGGATTCGGATGATAGTGGAAGTGGGTGAGATGCAATTTGGGTTTATGCCAGGGAAGGGAAGGATAGATGCAGTGTTTATTTTGAGGAGGTTGCAAGAGGAATATCGAGCTAAAGGGAAGAAGCTGTATATGTGTTTTGTAGACTTGGAGAAGGCATTTGAAAGAGTACCGAGGAAAGTGATGGAGTGGGCGATGAGGAAGAGAGAGATACCAGAAGCAATGGTTAAAGCAGTGATGAGTATGAAGGAGCAAAGACAAGAGTTAGAGTGGGGTCTGATTTGTCTGAGGAGTTTGAGGTGAAGGTGGTATGCATCAAGGTTCTGTACTTTCACCATTGATTTTTGCAATTGTGATTGATGTAGTCACAGCGAGTGCAAAAGGTTTGATGAGTGAGATGTGGTATGTTGATGACTTGGTTTTAATGTGCGAGACAATGGAGGGACTGAGGGAGAAGTTTTGGAAATTGTAGAAGGCTTTGAGATAGGGTTTGAAGGTAAACCTTGAATGACACAACACGTCTTTCCATTAATGTTAACAAACATGCAATAGGTAACACAGCTTTTTCTTACATAGGCCCAAAATTATGGAATGACCTTCCTGCGTTTATTCGCAACTCTCTTAATGTTAGGTATTTCAAAAGATGTTAAAAACTCGCCTATTTCAAACCTGAGATATCTGTCTCATTTTCCTGTTGTGTTTCTGCTCTTTTTAATGTCATAAATATTTTTAAAAATGTATTTAATATCCTAAAGTGTACACATGCTTTGAAATTACTTCTATTGCATTTCAGTTGCATTCTTTTGATTTTAAATTACATTTGTGTATATTTAAGTTCAATTTAAGTTGTAAGGAGCCTTGATTTGTTTTGGGAAGGCGCCAGAATAAGACCTTGTAATACTAATAATAATAATAAAGACAAAAGTGCTGGTCAGCGGGGTGGAGAGGGATGGGTGAGGTAGTGAGTAAGTAGACCCATGTGCGGGTGTGGGAAGAGGGTAAAAGCAAATTTAGTGTGGGTGAGAAATGTGGGAAATGGATCCATTAGAGATGCACAACGATGATGAGGAGTGACCCCAAGCTTGGGAAGAGATTTTATGTGCGGAAGATGGCGAGAAGGAGCTGGAGGGATGGTGGACAAGAGAGGAAAAGCTGTGTGATGAGGTTTGGAGTCGGTGAAGGAGTTACCATACGGGGGGGACAAGTTAGTGGGGGTGGTGGATGCGAGGTGGCTGTGACAGCTAGAGTTGAGGTATGGGTGGGTGAAGTCTACGGAATGTGGGGAGTTGTTTCAAGGGGAAAGAAATATACTTTGAAGATGAAAGGAATGGTGTATAAGGTTGTGCCGAGATTCAGTGATGCTGCATGGGAGCGAGACGTGGTGTCTGAGTGAAACTGAGATGGGGATCTGAGGAGGACAGGAAGAGCAATGATGAGAGCAATGTGTGGGTGAAGTTGATGGATAGGATGAAGATGAGGGAATTGATGGCGGTGGGTTGGAAGAGGCCAGTGGACCGGTGGGCAAGGCAAATAGTGTATGTTGGTATGGGAATGGTTGAAGGGCTTTTAGTTCGAGGTGGGCGGTTTGAGGAGGGGGGGGACATCCAAAGAAGACATGAAGAAACAAGTGGAGGAGTAGAGTAGGAAGGTTGGGTTGAGGATGAGAGGGCACTGAATTGAATCGGGTGAAGCGGAAGGAAGGAGTAAGGGCGGTTACTGCGAATGTGAGGTGAATTCCGGCCTACCCCCGTTTACGGGGACAAAACGGATTTAAAAACTTTGTGTTACTACTACAATTAGCATTTTTACTAAAAAAATGCTAGCACTTAGGGTTTTGAGCTACATGAAGATGAGGCAAACTTCCCTTCTTTTTGGCCTTATACAAACACCTATTGATTGCACTGATGAATTAGACATTGTACTTACCACAATACTTTTGTAGACATTGCAAACGTCATTCTCTTAGGCTGACCCGAATAATACGTGAATAGATGTGGGGAACTTGAAGTGAGTTGCTTGCAGGAATGGATCAGAACTTGGTAAACAAGTTAAGTTGTCATGATTTGAGAGTGATAACTGCAAGCAAACAAGACCAATGCAAGAAATCAATGACACAAAGACTATAATTTATGTAAATGTCAACTGAAAAATACAAATGATCTCTTAGTATATTGTTTTGTTTTTTGATAAATAATTGATATTTAAAGCCTACCGATCTTGGTCTATTAGACTTGGGTTTCTTCATTTCAATTGATACAGAAGCAGGGGAGTGTACACTTGTCTCACTCATATTACCATCCAGTGGACTTTCTTGTAATTCATGCAGGGAGGAGTTGCCACTGTCATGAGAATTAGAACTTTCCTGTGATGAATTGCTGCTAAGACTGCTACTGCTGCTCCCCGCATGAGTTGCATGGCCAGATCTAGGGCTTACTGGACTTCCATTAGAAAATCGTGTTTTGAAGTCATCAGGTGAGTTGCTTAACCATCGCCTAGAAACAGATTAAAAACACACCACAGTAATTACTGAGTGTGATGAATATTTATCACATTTCATGATGGCAGATCGAGGTATTAAAGGTGGGTGATCCAACTAACAACTTCGTCCCCCTACATTATTTTATCAAATTTGAGATATTAATCTCAATTGCCTTGTTGACCCAAGCAAAATCTGGGGAGCTGTTATGGGGAATATTATCTATATAAGTGCTGATAGGGATGTACTTGGCCAGCTGTTATCCCAGATGAAGCGAAATGATTGTGACGATTTCTTGAAGGCAGCGTAATAATAATAGGCAACAGCGCTTTGAATCCTTTAGAAAAGGCGCCAGACATATATTATACCAGGAAGGAGAGCTCATAACTTTCTCCTCAGCAAAATTTTAGGTCTGAGAAATGTTTGCTTCAGGTAATAATTACTATGAGCAAAAAGGTCTCCAATTGTGGTCGATCACACACACCTATGGTCCATTCTTATTCAGTGGGTGTGGTTTATCATGTTAACAAGAAATTTGATTGGTTTTGGTCAAAGCTCCATGCACCCATCCCTTACTGGGTAATAGATGGATAGTGCGTGTAGCAATTACATGGTGTAATTGAATATATGACACGCGCAAATTATGTCGATAAAAAGAAAAAATTACACATAATACTAAATAAGAATGAGAATAAAAGATGAGATTTTTTGTTTTGGCCATCTTAGATGGTGTCATAATGGATGGGCATCCACCACAATAAATAAACACTAATTGTGATACACAAGTGTGATGTGATTTAAGCCATTTTTAAATATAAAGGTTGGCTCCCCCCCAGAAAACTCACTATAAATCAGATTTACTCAACCAACTGATTTGAAAATGAGTTCATATGAAGAATTATAACCTTCAGTGCACATCTTTTCCAAATTTCAAGTGGCTAGCTTCATTTCTTATGTTTTTCTTTATTTTTTTAAAAACTTCTGGATTAATACTTTCTAGCCAAGAGGGAAGGCCCTATGATATCCAAACTTTAGGAAGTAGTTTTTAACCAAAATGTCTCAACTCTCTCATTGAATCTTGTTAATAAAGTGTTTAATTTTCAGGAAATTTATTTTTTAATTTTTCACTTAAAATAGAAACACTTTAACATCAAAATCTAATGCGAAAATTGTCTAAATTTGCTTCTCTTTCATTTAACACCTTATTTGTTAAGATTGAAGGTGTAGTTCTTTCTAAAATTATTAAGTTTAACATTCTAGTGTTTCTAGGGGCAAGACTTACATATCTACCCGCTTTCATATATTTACATGCAACATAAATGTTATTATTTTAGCTGTTTATTCCGTTTTTGATCAAACAAGGCCAAAATTAAAATAAATTTTGTATCATGTAAATATATACGAGGGGGGTACATATGGAAGTCTTTCCTTTCTAGGAAAAAAATCAAGCAAATTTTGACAAGTACTAACATTACCTAAGCACTACTAATTTATCTTGGCTGGTACCAAAAAAAAAATAAATGAGAGCATCAAGGATGTTGTGGCTTACTCCAGTGGTATGGTGTTGAGTTGTGCAATGAAATTGCAGGTGAAACCACCTAAGGTACAAGCAGCAAATGGCATGCAAAGTGTTAATTCCCATAACAGCCTATTGCCAGCGAAATTTGTTCATTGTAACCCCATCCCCTGCTGACGTACTCCTCTACTCCAACCACTGACTCCACCACCTGTCAACCAACCCATTGGATCCCATGCCCATCAATTACCTGCACTACCCCTGTCAACCAACAGCTCCACCACCCCATTGAATACTGACTTTGTCCTTGTCACCCACCGATTCCATCCTTTAATCAGCTATCAATACTACCACAAGGGAAAACACCCGATTCCCCTTCCTGTCAGCCACCAACTCTCCCACTCTTCAACCACCGACTTCCCACCCTTTCAAGCATCTACTTTCCCACCTGTCAACCACAGACTCAATGAAAAAGTATTCACTGAGTCTGTCAAAATGGATTACTTATGAAATTCTGTCTGTACAAGATCTTCTACAACCTTTGATCCCATGTATTTTTAATTTGGGTTTCTCAATAAACTTGTAATTGTTTTGCTGTCATATCCACAACCTCAAAACACCAATTTTTGGCCGATGATATTTTTGATAAATCTCTATACTCATGTTGATTGGTGAAGCGTTTTTATTTTTTTGTTTATATGTACTACATATTTTTTATTCAATTTCCAAAACTTAAGATGTAACATACTCCATTGTGATAAAATCAATCTTCTTGCAAATACATCACACTACCTAGGATAATACTATCTGCTCAGGATGAAAACTGAAAATACTACCTGCCTAACTGGTGTATGTACTGGGACTATTCTGGACTTTTTATGTACTATAGTCACCATCACAATTCCTTTTCTGAAATAGGCGTCTACATATGCGTGCACGAGTTGCTGCGTGTAACGCCCATCCATGTATTTCCTTTGCGAGTTGTCATGGTTCTGTGTGGCGGGAATGCTGGCAAAGTCTTGATGCAGAGGAATTATGACAGAGAGTATACATGTATATGCCCACTTATAGACCCTATGCAATATATGTTACACTTAGCGATTAACATAAACTCTCCCTTGCCCTACAGTGGAAATACCTAGAGTAGCCGAACACCATTCCATTGAAGCCAATAAGTCCATGGTAAAACAAGGTTTGGTAAAGATAACCATATCAATCAAAAGTGTAAGCAAAACTCTAACTGAAAACATGTTTTTCTTAACTCAAACCTGTTAGAAAAGAAGTTATGATCAAAACAAAAAAATGGCATCGTTCAGGATTACCCGACACTTCATGGCTAATCCCGAACATGTTTTTTCAATGGCAGCCCCCTTTTGGGACAAAAATAGCAATTTTTGTTTCTTGCAACATAAAAGTTATAATAATAGTAATGTATATTGAAAAGCTTGATGAGTTTCAAATTATGTAGATGAAATGGACACACCTATATTAGTTGCCATGGAAATGGGTAATTGGGGTAATCCTGAACGCTCGTTCGGGATTAGCCCAAACCAGGTGAAGTTTGCAATCTTGTTACTTTCATAAACTTTGTCATGGACATGCCCCCTGTTGTACCTGTTTTTAATTGTGAAGGAACCCTGGTCTTATTAAACTATTAAACCTCTCTCTCTCTTCTTGAAGATGCAATATGTCATCCAGAAATATATGTCCCGAATATTCAATTTCACAAAAAAGTGTTTTTTTTTGTAATTCTTGCTAGAATGTGCGAGATTTCCATATTGGTCAGTTTTTGTTTGAATTAAGTCCAAAGGCAGCTAACTCCAAAGGGTGGTAACACGGTCTCCCTCCTGTTGCAATATAGCGAAATCCCTGCGTTCGGGATTACCCCTCGTTCGGGATTACCCGACTCTCCCCTATAATAGATCACCAGTACAACTTGAGCATCTCTGGAATTCAATAACAGGTCAATGTATTGTAGTCATGTGGCTCTCTTGCCCTAGAACATGGCTGCCTATTAGTCAGGGGGCACACGACATCATGTTGCTATTACTTCAGAAGGTTTGCCAAGTTTGGTTTTTCACTTTCATGTGTTTAATAACACCACAAGGAACAACTTCCAACTTTTTGTCTAATTCTCTGTCTTTTTTTTTCAACTGGTGAGGGCGCTTTTTCAAAATGGCCGCCAATACATATTTGTCAGAGAATCTCTTTAAGGACATGTCCATATCATGTTATAATGATTTTTTTGTGCTAAAATTGGTCTTTTGTTATTATGCTTAATGCATAAATATTAACAATATACTTTCAGGGGTTTAAAGGCCACTTAATGGGTTTAAGGGGTCATAAACCCTTAAAATACATTGATTTATGAAGCCTTAAAAGAAGCCTTAGAAACTGTCCCCAAGCGAAGGGTAGTTTTCTTTTCAACATTCTTCCTAACGGCGAAGAAGTCGGGCGAATGGCGCCCCATACTAAACCTCAGGCCGCTTAACCGTTACATTCGACCTATACCTTTCGACACAGAAACCTTAGCGGCCATCATCCCGGAACTACGTCAGGGGTGGTGGAGTGCAACACTGGACTTGCAGGACGCATGCCTACACGTGGCCATCCATCCTTCATCCATGGCTCGGTTTTTACTTCAACAGCGAGACCTTCCCGTTCAAGAGCCTGCGCTTCAGGCTATCCATGGCCCCAAGGACGTTCACAAGGCTAGTCAAGGTGATTGCTGAAGCTCTGCGGTGACAAGGAATGTTAATCTACGTTTACCTCGATTACTGGCTGCTCACTTCCCCATCCTCAGAGGCCCTTCGCTTTCAAATCTGGAAGACCTGCAGCCTTGTCAGCTCCAATGGACTTATCATCATAGACTTCGGCAGAGGGAAGGTGTTCCCGACAGCAGAGATAACAACAGCCATCGTCCTCTGCACACAGGACTTCCTCGCCAGGCGGATGGCTCCAGCCAAACTGTGGTTACTGCTTCTTAGCCAGCCTCACAGCAGTCCTTCCCCAATGCCCCTACGTACAAGATACATACAGCTTCACGTTCTATCCAAGGGGATAGATGTCTCTCCAAATTTCCACCATGCCCTCAGATGATGGATGCAGCCTCACGTCACATTCACCCTGGGCGGTCCCGCTTCCACTCTCACCATAGACATGTCCAAGATGGGCTGGGGAGCCCACTGGGAAGGCTGGCGATTGTCAGTGTCTTTGACTCCAGCCATTGCGAAGCATTACATCAACTCTCTGGAGCGGCGGGCGGTCCGCCTGGCATTACGGCGCCTACTTCCCAAGGTAAAGGACCAGACGATCACCCTACGGTGCAACAACTTATAGTGACTTATATAAACAAGCAGGGAGGTACCCACAGCCTGACTCTATGTCAACAGACATTCAAGTTGCTGATATGGTGCCAGCGCCACAGGATTGAGTTCCAGGCAGCCCATCTCCCAGGAGCAGGCAACATTCTGACGGGTACCTGCCGAGAAGGGGAACAACCATCCATGTCCCAACCAAGGTCAGGGCTTGTCGGTGGAATGGCACCTCAACCCAATAGTGTGCAAGGTGGTCTTCAACAGACTCGAGTGGCCTCTAATCAACCCTTTTGCAGCGGCAGGGAACCAGCTCCCGGCATACTGTTCCTGGGGAGCGGACCAGATGGTGTTCGCCATAGACGCAGTGATGATCAGCTGGGACAGGATCTCGTCATCTGCGTTCCCCCGATAGCTATGATACCCAGGGTGCTTGAGAAGCTCTCTAGATCCAGCGGGTGTAACATGCTTCTATTAGACCACACTGGCCCAGACAGATGTGGTTCCCGAAAGTACTTCCTCTCACGGTATCGGAACCGTTTTACCTCCCATGCAGACGGCTCCAGCCAAACTATGGTTGCGGCTTCTTGGTCTTATCGCCAGCCTCACAGCAGTCCTCTCCCAATGCCCCTACATATGAGATACATACAGCTTCACGTTCTATCCAAGTTCAGCCCCAAGAGAGCCCAGGAAGGTCCACCACGCCCTCAGTGGATGCAGCCTCACAACATTCACCCTGGGCAGCCTCGCTTCCACGCCCACTATAGGCTGGGGAGCCCACTGGGAAGGCTGGCGATAATTGGCAGTGTCTTGGACTCCCAGCCATTGCAAATCATCACATCAACCTTCTGGAGCTGTGGCCGGTCCGCCAGGCATTACGGCGCCTACTTCCAAAGGTCAAGGACCAGACGATCACCCTACGCTGCAACAACCTCATGGTAGTGACTTATACAAACAAGCAGGCGTCCGTTCACGAAACTCAGTCGTAAATCTACGTGCATACTATGTCATGCCTGAGTGGACCAATTTGTCCAAAGCACTGTATTTGGTATGAAAAGATCTTATGTAGGCCATACACATGGGTTTAGTATACACATAGGGTTACGCACGAATTTGGGGAACAGGCCCCTGGGAGGTACCCACAGCCTGACTCTATGACAATGAAGATGCTGATATGGTACCAGCGCCACAGGATTGTGAGGTCCAGGCAGTCCATCTTCAGGGAGCAGGCTACATTCTAGCAGGTACCCTGTCAAGAAGGGGAACAACCATCCATGCCCCAACCAAGGTCAGGGGCTTGTTGGTGGAATGGCACCTAACCCCAACAGTGTGCAAGGTGGTCTTCAACAGACTCATGTGGCCTCTAATCAACATTTTTGCAGCGGCGAGGAACAACCATCTCCCGGCATACTGTTCCTGGGGAGCAGACCAGATGGCGTTCGCCATAGACGCTGTGACATTACAGGACAGGACGCTGGGACAGGATCTCATCATATGCGTTCTCCCAATAGCAATGATACCCAGGGTGCTGGAGAAGCTCTCGAGATCCAGCTGGTGCAACATACTTCTAATAGCCCACACTGGCCCAGACAGATGTGGTTCCCGAAAGTACTTCCTCTCACGATGGCAGAACCGTTTTACCTCCCGATGAGGAGAGACCGCTTGACGTACCCGGACAAGAAACTAGCGACAATTCAGACCATTCACCTGACTGTATGGCGACTTTCATCAGATCCTACACGGCAGCAGGCCTTTTTGAAGAGGCTGATGCCCTGGCAGGAAAGGCAAGGCATCCTTCAACGAGAAAGACTTACAATGTCCGCATCAGGTGTCAATGCAAAAGAGTCAATCCTTATATAAGGCCTCTTCGGGAAACGTAGGAGAGTTCGACAGCTTCTGTCCATCATGGCATCTCAGGGGATTACTTCACCTGTCCTGAATCACCTCTTGAAGAGAATGTTTCACAAGTGTCCTACCAGGAAGTCATTTGTCCCAGTATGGGACTTAAACAGGAACCCTGCGCCTCCTAGCTGAGCCCCCGTTCAATCATCTGGACCAAGCTAACATGGAAGACCTTACCAGAAAGATGGCATTCCTAAATCATGACTATTCTATTTGTTAGAGTATTTTTTTCCTATCATTTTGGCCGTCATTTTGAAAAAGTACCCTCTATCATTGAAAACTGTGACTGAGAATTTGACATGAAGCTGAAAACAACTCCTTATGAGTATATTATCAAGGCCCACATTTGAAATCACACTCCTGAAGCACTTTATACATGACTACTTTATTCTTTATAGGTTTTTTTATCATTTTGGCCGCCATTTTGAAAAAAATGCAATCAATTGATGAAACCGTCATTGAGAATATTTGATATTAGGTTGAAAACAACTGAATATGGGTTAACCAGTAAGGTCCACATTGAAAACCAGACTTAATAATTTTTCTGAAGCACTTTATGCATGACTATTTTATTTTTGTAGCTTTTTTACCCTTTTGGTGGCCATTTTGTAAAAGTGCCCTCAATCGATGAAAATCGTCACTGAGAATTAGACAACAAGTTGAAATCAACTCCTTATGGATTCAATAACAAGATCCATGTAAAATATTAGACTTGGCAAACTTCTGAAGTAGTTGACATGTGCCCCCTGACTATATTGCATAGGGTCTATAGTTTTTGGTCTTGATATAACAGATAGTGCATGTGGAGGTTCTAACCCTGGCCCTAAACTTTACCCCCCATACCTCACTCCAGCTGTCACAGCTGTCTCGCATCCACCACCCCGACTAACCCTGCCCCCCAGGTATGTGAACTCATACACTGATTCCACCTCATCACACAACTTTTCACCTGTTCCACCATCCCTCTAGCTCTTTTCTCACATCTTCCGAACACAAAATCTCTTTAAACATTGTAAACATTCAAAAAGTCAATTATTATCACCTGGTACAGATAATACTTAATTCTCTCTAATTTAACTTATTTTTTAGCTTCAAGTAGCTCAAGTCTATTGCCATAAGCTGGAATTCAAAGGTAAAAATCAATGTTGCAGGTAGACTTCATAGAATAATGACAACAGGTGTTAATATTTTGTTTGCTAAGCTCAAGAAGCCTATTTATACATAACGTTTATGAAGTTTTGTAACTGAACCGAATGGCTTTGTAAGCTGGGAAAGAGCAATATCAAATAGTGTCTTTAGAACAGAGTTACTTTGTGCAATATTGGTATGCAACAAAACTCTTATCCAAAATACTTTATACGTTTACAATTTGTTTTAAAACATGTCATTGATCAATGAAAGTTTCATCTCATCATGTTGATTTTGTGCAATATTTTATGCAAAGAATTCTCACTCAAAATTTGTTTAAATGTGCTGTTGATCCATGAAAGTTTTCTCTATTTCATTGATCGCTGTGTCCTGTTAAAGTAAAAATGTCGGTTAGATTGAATTATACAGATGTAGTACAAAAGCATCAAAATAAACCATACAGGCAAAAGCATGCAAGTGCATTTAATCTTGCAAATCCTTGCACCTTCTTTCTGCACATAGTGAGGATAACCATGATGATAATCAAACACTACTTTTACTGGATTAACTCAAAAGGGGATTATGGAATTTAAATTTATTCAGAATTATTTACACCAAAATTTGAAGCTTTTTTCTGCAATAACAGAACATTTGCACTAAATAATGTATGTACTCCACTATATCTTCGTCTTTTAAATTTCGGTATCAATACATCCCCTGCAAATGAAACCATACCCTTGACAATTTGCATGAAGTGACACGAGTAAAAAATCAGATTGTAGTGTTTATGACACACATAAATTTGAAGTGGGTGCATCATGTTCAAACATTCTATAAATCAACTGTCAAAAGGTTTTTTTTTCAAAATTTCTTCTCAAAACAAGCTGAATATCATAACTCCTGCACCAAGAATGCCAATGACTATACTCTTACAAGAAAAAAAATGTTTCTAGGATCAAACTATAAGAACCACTGGTCCAATTCTATGGAAATCGTTTGATCAAAATTTGAAAATGACCTGTTAAGTATTTTTGTAGCCAATTACAAATCATAAAACATCACAATTCTATGTAACTGACAGTTGGATTTGGAGCTTGGATATTTTGTGTTATTATTTTATGTAGGTTACATCTTTCTTTGTTAGTACAATGTAGGCCTACTAGTATTTTTGTGTGCGTGTGTAAATTTTGTTCTGGAGTCTGATCACTTCTTGGCTTTTGATCACATCTCAATATTATTTGGTTTGTATTTTAAATCTTTTTAAAACATTTTCTTGCTTTTAAGTGATGTCCATATAAAAATAAAGGTGATTATGAATGAATACATGGTACCATACATGCATTATCAGGCTCAAAATATGATACCATACATACGTCTTTTGTCATTCCCAGTGTGCACCCCAAAACACTGAATGACGTGTAGTAGTGCCTTATTCTGGCCTACATGTGACCATGTTTGGTTTTATCCATTACTATAGAAAGGAAGTTACATGTATACTTATTGGGAAACATATCGTCATATTAAAAATCAAACTAAACAAACATGATTAAACAGGTTAAAAAAAACTTACTACTCTTAACACCATCAAGGATAATCGAAATAATGGCAAGAAGCTGTGGAAAGTTTAAAGTCAATTTTACATTTTAAATCTCGTTCAAATCAATTAAAGAGATCATTAGTGATGGGTCAGGTCATTCAACACAAGGAAATGCTAATATGCTCTAACAAATTTTTTGTTGATATTGGGCACAAACTAGCTCAAAAGTTTGAGAGTAACACTGGTGCTCATCATGATATGCCAAAACCTGTTCATTACCCTGGGAGTCGCCTTCAATTTAACCCCATTGGATGAAGATTTTGTATGTAATCAATTGCTGAAAACTGGACATGGGTAAAGCCACTGGTATTGATGGCCTCAATTCAAAATTATTAAGAACAGGGGCATACCAAATTTCCAGACCTTTAGCTCATATAATGAATCTCACACTAAATACAGGCATCATCCCCACAGAGTGGAAAACGGCTATAGTCACTCCCATATTTAAAGATGGTTCGCAAAAAGAGTGTGGGAACTATAGACCCATTTCTGTCCTCCAGTGGTCTCAAAAATTCTTGAGAGAGCAATCCATACCCAGCTATATAACCACTTATGTCACAATAACCTCCTTACCAACACCCAGTCAGGCTTTAGGCTGAGGCATTCCACCTTAATCAGCAGCTATTGATGTTACCGATTACATCCTCGTTACATGGATAGTGGTGATTGACTGGGTCGTGTTTCTGGACCTAAAAAAGGCCTTTGATACGGTTGTTTGTTTGACAATCAAATGTATTATCCAAATTATCTCAATTAGGTGTTACAGGTAAGGAGTTGGCATGGTTTTCTAATTATCTAACAGGTAGACAGCAATGTACAGTAATAAACAGTGTTTTTCAAGACACAATGATATGTGTGGTGTACCCCAAGGTTCCATATTTGGGCCAATACTCTTTGAGCTTTCATCAATATTGCCAAGTATCTTCCCGATTGTTGCAAAATTGTGCTGTATGTGGATGATACAGCTATCATGCCCAACTCCAGAATGTTTGCCGAAGTTAACACAGTTCTTAATAGAGAACTTTTAAATGTCGTTAAGTGGATGCACACAAACAAACTCACTGTCAACGCCTCTAAAACAAAGACTATGCTTTTTGGTTCTCATAGAAACTTCATAACTCTCTTGATATCAGGCTTCATAATGTAAGTTTGGAGCAGGTCCCTGTGTTTAAATACCTTGGTCTATGGTTTTTGTTTTGACCCGTACCTTAAATGGGATAATCATATTGATAAGATTGCATCTAAGATCTCTCAAAAAAATTGGTTATTCTTCGTCGTATTAGGCCGTTTATTGACAATCAACTTCGAGATATTTTGTATAATGCTCTTGTTCTTCCTCATATAGATTACTGCTCTCCTATATGGACTGCAGTTCTAATAAATATGTCAATAAGATCCAGATATTGCAAAACCATGTCGCTAGACTCACCCTGGCTGCAGAGTCCGTGATAACATGTCAGTGATAATATGATGAACTCAAGATGGTGAGGAATGTTCGCACAAAGAGCAAATGATTTATTGACCACTTTTCATAGGGTCTCCACGGCTTGCACCTGAGTACCTGTCTGACAGTATTCGTCATAGAATTTATACCCACAGTCATGGTACACGCTCACAAGTTCAACTAATATCAGAATTGAACGAAGCCGTACTGACTGGGGTGGTCGCACTTTCAGGAATTCGGGTGCACGACTGTGGAATAACCTTTCAAAACGATACAAAAAAACTCGCCCAGTTTACCTGTTTTCAAATCCCGCCTAAAAGAACTCATATTATGTACTACTGATTAGCTTTTCTCCGTATTCTTCTCGTATTTAATTTATAGGTTATTTTAAGTGTTGTTTTCCATTTTTGGCCAACAATGAATTCCTTATACTTTAATCTTATGACTTTCATATTTTTAAATTGTCAGAATTTTTGGAATTAATTGTAAATTTTGGCAAATGTTTAGCTTGCACTATACTAGTGGTTATTTATATGTATCTATTTGCTTTAATTATGTATATGTAATTTGCTACGTTGTTTATAGATATGTTACACTCTTGGATAAAATTGTATGTTTATCATAATTTTTTTAATTTAGATGTAGCATACAGTAATTGTATTATGTAACATTTTTAACATGTATAATTTGATCTTTTAAGTGTAATTGTATTTTATGAATTTAACTGCATATATTTGAATTTTTAATATTGTATGTTGTTTGATTGTATTTTATTACTGAGAGGGCCCTTGTGGAAAGCAGTGCTTCGTTCACTGAACTTGGCTACCCTCTATAAATATGTCGAATATAAATAAATAATTTTTTTATTTTTTTACATTTCCCCACGCCTATGACAGGGGGCACATCAGGTAATGTGAATGACATTGTTAGTATGTAGATTATTACATGTCATGCAATAACCTACATGATGACATGTTTGGAATAGCTTTTATACACAGAAATTAGGTCTCAATTGTTGACTTCTTCCCATTTCCACCATTCCTATGGTAGACCCCTGCCCAATCCCCTTATTTTGCAAGCTCATGCCCTGCATAAGTTATTCAGCTTACCTCAGTGACTTTGGTCTTGTTGATCTGTCATCAGATACTGGTGGAGTAGTGGGTGTGGTTACTGGAGCTGGCTCAATTTGTTCTGATACCTCACAGCTATTGAAAAATAATAAGAAAAAAGTGTGTCACTGCTGCTGAGAGGTTGAGAATTTAGTTCAGTATGCACATTTTTATTTATCGTTCTTTTGCCACATCCATTTTGGGCATTTAAATCACATCGCAAAGCTATGGACAAATTAATCAAATGTTGATGTGCAGTATAGCATGTCCAGGCAAATCAATCCATTTATTTAACTTGTACCATAAATCATTCTGCCAAGTCCAATACTATGCACATCTTTTCTCTGCATGCATGCGTTTTTGCCACTAGCGATTTACATCAAACATAAGAGTCATTCCATGCCAAAGCACCAAGCTTTTGATACCCACTCTCTCAGATCTAGTTAAAATTCCATCAAAGATGTATTTTATTGTGCTACAGAGAAGGTCAAAAGGAAGTGGTAAGTTTCGTGCATGTAATTGTTCGCGCTTCTGCAATTTTGAGTATTTTCACTTGTTTTTGAATTCTTTTTTTTGTCAGCTACCCTACATAGACTTACACACAAAATAAACATTTTCATGTGCTCTTAATTTCGCGCTTGCTTAGAAGTGCGTGAAAAGTACAAAAACTAATGTAGCGTGAATATTTCCACTTTTATAGCATTTTGCGGTTCTCGGCTTTCGCGCTTGCTACATTCAAAGAATATAAGCTGTGGTCCACTCCATAAATAATTTTAGTGATACATACACACATACATACATACACACATACACATGCACAATGGATTGTAAAGTTTTCTTTCCACAAGACAACTCTCTCAAACTCCTAAGAGACTGTTTCAAGAGGTTGGACTTGTTTAAGAAACTCTCTCTGGATTTAAAGAGACATGAGGACATTTCCAGAAAGAAGCGCCCCAATTTTTTTCAAACCCAGGTTTTTTTCCAGTTTTTTGGAATACTTACCTATGTATTAGATCACACCTGAAGTGAATAAGCCGAACACACCGTCTTTATGTAAAAAGATCATGATTTAGTATTTTCTGTCGTGCACGACAGAAAATCAAAGCATGGTTTTCTATAGGGACAATTATGATAGCGGGCAAGTTCAAAACAAACTTTGTGGCTTTCTTTTGTACTTGTTTGTCCAATACACCTTGGAAATGTTCTCGGTAGGTGGTCTACAACTGATCAAGTGCAATTTATGAGATGTTTGTATTCTCAAAAAAATATCCTCCTGTCAATTTAAGGCAGTTAGCAGCAGGTCTCTGTCTGGACATAAGGTGCTTCACATTAGATACTGGGCAGCTACGCTCTTGCATGCTCGCTACACTACAACGGATGTCTGGTGGAGCAATTCCTGCTGGGTGTATACGTTCTCCATTGGAGTTGGCGAAGACATCTTGTGATAAGCCGGCAGGAGGCACTTTACGCTGGATCAAGCTTCTTTTGGCATGGGTTGATCTTTCACATACAGGGCAAGCATACTCTGCACATGAGTAGCACAGGTCAAGTGCCATCAATCTTAGGGTATGTGGGCGAGCACCCCATCTTGTTCCAGTGAGTTTGTTCAAGATGTTATTGCGTGAACACACTTTACTCTTCGTCTTCTTGATGTGGGTCTTATATGAGAGAGTGCGGTCCAAGGTAACTTGTAGACAGGATTATCAGTGCTCCAGGGCTGTTCCAGACCAGGTTACTTTAAGCAGATGTTTGGCTCGGTTACGTAGACGGAAAGCACACACTGTGTCTTGGATGGATTTGCACGTAGGTGGTTTTCCTCATAACACCATAGAGGACTGCCAAATTGTGTACCACACATTTTCAATGGGAATGAATTTGGCTATGAAGACAAGGTTAGAACGAGTTTGGGTTTATTCCGTATTGAAATGTGTGGTACATGATTTGGCAATCCACAACTCTCATAATGAGGAGCGAGTTCATCCAAAGCTTTGGAGAGTCTTTTTTGACAGGAGAGGTGCAAGCACACTCCCTTGGGCAGTCCATTCTTGAGCCTATGCCATCAGCTCTTCACTACTAGCTGAACAAAGAACATACTGTTTGCAAGCAATCCCTTGATGAGCTCAGTCAAGCGGATGTCTTTGGTGAGTTTCAAAATCTTATGGTGTAAGTATCTGTGATTAACAGTGTTATAAGCTACTGACAGATTGACAAAAATGACTCCTTTTACCAAACCCTTCTCCAAACCATCCTCGATGTGTGAGTGAAGTTGAGTACTTGGCTTTGCCTGGCCAGAAACCTGCTTGTTCTGGTAATAGGTGTTTGTCTATCACAGGTGAGATACGGTTGAGCAGGAGACGTTCAAAGAGCTTGTAATATAAGTATGGCCGAGGAGTGATATTGGTCTATAGCTCTTGGGATTAGATGGATTTTTACCAGACTTTAGGAGTGCCATAACATGTGCTTCCCTCCAGATCTTTGGGAACCTGTGGGAAATAAGGCAGCAGTTTGTTTTTTGTAGAGCTCACGAAGCCCCTCCTTTGCTACTGGGCCAGAAAGTTTTTCAGCTGCTCAGTTGAGATGTTGTCAAGACCTACTGCTTTTCCTGGTTGAAGTTTAGCAATACCGGTTTCCAATTCGTCCATGTTGAAGGGGCGAGTGAAACCAGGGTCGCCACTCTACCTCTTTCAGTCTAGTTTGATCTTCTTGGGCTTCTTGCTGCACTTACCATTTAAAAGCAGTTGGTGTGCAACTTGGTTGGGTGTAACATTTGGCTGCTGTGGAGGTTCTGTTGGATCCCCTCTAAACTTTCAGATGGTAGACCATGCTTTCTTGCTATTATGGGTCATAAGGTATGCCAGGTTTTTATCTTTTCCTGGGAGATCCTCTCTGACACTTCCTCACCTTTAGCAGTTGTTTAAGCTGAGAAATGATCAGCTTCAAACATGGTGGTATACTCTTAAATTGATATTCTTTAGCACATTCCTTAGAAAGGCCCAGCCTCTGGGTAAGAATCTCCAGGCAGTCTTGTTCACTAGTTGGGCAAATTTGTCATAGTTACGGGGTTTTTGAGCAATCTTCTTCACATTCTGACCCAGGTCATCAGTAAATCCTTGTCCATCTGCTTTTCTATAGTTAAAGCGCCACTTTAAAAGGCATGGTCTTACTGCAGTGTTGACTTGGATACCGATCGGTCAATGTTGAGTTAGTGGAACAGGATCTAGAACAATCTTACTACACAGGTTTGAGATGTTTTTGCTAACAATAGCTAGATCAGGCAGGGTCGTAACCTCTCTTCCAACAAGCACTATAAAATGATGGCGGCAGCTTAGGGTCGTGAAGGAGATCTTCTTCAACAGCTTGTCCGTCTTTATTGGTTTCACTGTAGCCCCATTGGGTAGTATGGCTGTTCTTCTTCTTGCGTATGAGGCAGCAGCTAAATGTGTTGTAAACGGTGGAGCCAGCTCACTGTTGATTGGTTGGGGTTTGAGAAGTCTATGTCCACCGGTGGACGAAAGGAAGGGCACTCATTGAGAATGTGATCCGCAGTCTGTGATGAAGTGACCAACTCCTGTGCGAATCCAGTTTAAGGTGACCCATTCCTTGCGTGGAAGATTGCTACAGGTGGTAGTTCTATCATAGGTGTAATAGTGAGTTGATCTGGTCTTGGAGTATCTAACCAGGTAGTGTTCCATGTCTGTAAGATGTTGAAAGGGGAGCTGGAAAGTTTAGCAGCGTGTCGACAGAAAGGTCGACGAGAGCACAGTCTGTCTGCCGAGCTGGTGTGATTCTTTGACAGTGTTATGCAGCAGGTGCTTGTTGTCCAGCAGAGCCTTATTCACTAGTTTGTGTGTGTGGTGTTCTCTCCAAAGCACTGCAGGTGCAATGCATGAAAGTACTGGTAGAAACTCAGATGGAGTAGGACGGAGGCAACCAGTAATGGTTCTCAAGGTCTCGTTGAGTACTGTGTCCAGCTTCTTTGTGTGAGAGCTGTTGCACATGCTGGGGTGGCATATTCAGCAGCGCTATAGACCAGAGCCAAGGCGGTGCGGTGGTGCCTAGAGTCGTCGGGCTGGCACCCCATGAGGATCCAGCAAGTCGGCAAAGGAGGTTATTCCTCGAAGATACCTTGGCGCATATGGACTCAAGATGCTGCTGGTAAGTAAGCTGCCGGTCAAGCTTCACTCACAGATAGGTTGGTGTAGGATTGTATGGCAGGGGCGCTCCATTGGGGTTGATTTGAAGCTGGCGATGAGCCTCTTTGGTGTTGAGGTGGAAGGCAGTAGTGGTGGTCTTGGCTTCGCTCAGCTTCAGTCTCCAGGTCTTGAGATATGCTGCAAGTAGCGCCATATCTGCAGTAAGTGTACTTTCTACTTCTGTCCAGCTGCTGTCCAAGTGGAGAAGGGCAAGATCGTCGGCGTAGCCATATTGTCTAGATGTTGTTTGAGGTAGATCGCTGATATACAAGTTGAACAGCATGGGAGCCATTACAGATCCTTGTGGTACTCCGTTCCTCAGTCGACGCAGACGACTACTCTGCCCATCGCTGGTCTTGAGAATAAAGCTACGGTTTGCAAGCATGTTACATATGAATTGTACAAGGTGATGATCCGGGATGGTCCTGAGAAGCTCGAGTGTCAGGCCCTTTGTGCCACACAGTGTCATATGCTGCAGTAAGGTCCACCAAGATGACGCCTGCCTTACGACGCTTTTCAAAGCTTTCCTCAATATCATTTGTGAGTTTTACAATCTGGTGGACAGTGCTCCGGCCATGGTGAAATCCTGCTTGTTCGTCAGGTAGATGGGGTTCGACGACGGGCTCCAGCCGGGCCAGGATCATCCTCTCAAGGAGTTTGAAGGAGACACACAGTAGTGATATTGGGCGGTAGTTCTTAGGGTTGTCGACAGGCTTGTTTGGTTTGGGGAGTGCGATGATAGTAGCCCTCCTCCAGATCTTGGGTACGGAATGGTTGGTAAGGCAACATGTGAAGAACTCCTGGAGCCATTCTAGACATCGCGGGCTGCATTGCATCAGGAACTCTGCTGGTATGTCATCAGGCCCCTGGGCCTTTCCACTCTTAGGTTGGCTGATAGCGGAGGTAAGCTCTCCGGAGAAGGATGTTGAAAGAGACCGTCCACGCCGGGGGATCGACGAATTTGGTGATCTCCTGCTCCAGCAGTTTGTCAGATATGAAGCCTTGGATATCGCTTCTTCCCGGGGTTCAGAATTCAGGGAATAATATTATATAAAGAGTTCAATTCCTCATCCAGGATGGGATATAAACTGCGACGACAGCCACGTGGGATGGTATTCTTTACAATATAGAAAGGGCACTGTTCTTGTTGGACTAATACAACCAATAAGCATAACATTTCAATGTTGTGAAAATGCTTGAAGCCCTGGTTTGTGATTAACTTAGATCTAAATCTTCATTGCTAATGCCTGATTTTTTGAAAATAAGCATGGTTTACACCTGAAAATCATGTGCCACAGCTCTATGTGAAGCACACTAAACTGAAATGCGGCAGCCCTGATTGGACGTTCAAATCCAACTGCACACGTATTGATCTGGATTTCAGGAATAAGTCGGGCATTTGATTCAAGTTCTCATCATGTTCTCATCACTAAATTAAACAAAACATGGTATCTGGTTCCATGCTAAATTGGATAACTTCTTTCCTGACCTCGACAGCAACGTGTTTTAGTTCGTGGTTCCAGCTAAGAGTGACCAATGTTTTAGGAGTCCCTCAAGGATCTTCTCTGGGGCCACTCTTGTTCAACATTTATGTTACGATCTCAATCTTCATTATGCATTCGTCTATCTACCAATATGCTGACGGGCACTGTCCATTTTCAAGAAGTCAGAGTAGTATGATTCTGACGTGATTCAATCAGATTGATAAATTAATTGGTGGTCAGACAATACTGCTCTTAAATTGAAAACCCTCTCTAAAGTTGTCAAGTTCATATGCATTACACGTGCAAAGTTAAAGCCTATTCCTTAATTACTATGTAAATAATACCAAACTCATAACAACCGACACTCTTCGCCTTTTAGGCATGATCGTTGCTAGTGATTTGACCTTGGATGTCATGTAAATGCAGTTGCAAAAAAGTGCAATAAAAAAAAAGTTACTGGGTTTTATTAGGGTGGTGCTGGGAAAAATATCCAGCTGTTATTCGGAAGATCTACAGTAGCCATATAATGCCAGTTATGGACTACTGGCACCTGTGGAAATGTGTACCGTAAATGCAATATTGAGGAAATTCGAGCAAATTCAGCATAGGGCTCCTCGGCTGATTTTAGATCAACGCAGGAGGAACAGATTCTTATGATGACAGATTGTGTACTCTTAATATTTCTAAGCTGAAGTTTAGAAGAGACTATTTATCAGTATCATTTGCATGTTCGTGTCTATAAAAACTATGTATTTCATTTTTCAGATGGGAGTGTCAATATAAGACACACAGATGATCTTACTTTCCAAAAAAAGATGTCACTCCAAAACGATGCCTACAAAAATAATACGCCTATTGTAAGCTCCCTGTTATCTGGTAATCTCCCTCGTCTCATTAAGAAGGCACTATTACTTGCCAGTATTAGTTCTTTTAAAATCTTTAAGGGAACATTTTAAGAAATTTAGTTTTTTTAATCAATATACTCACATAACACTCATACCTCATTGCATGCCACGTACATTTATTTTCACACAGGCATTGTGACAAATACAGCATAACAAAGATAGCTCCTACATCACACACACACATACACCCACACAAACCCACATATACACACACACCCACTCACATAGACACCATTCAGTAATTTTTAGCATATTTTAATCTTTGTACTAATATCAACCTTTGTCTAATTATTGTTTTTGCATAGTTTAGTTTAATTTTGGAAACTTTGATGTGCAATATTTGAATGTGTTAACATTATTTTGATATATGAATTTCTATGTGGATACTTGGGATCTTCTGGAGTAGGGTTAGTGCTGCCACCTTTGGTGACAGTAGGCTTTTTGTGGCTTCTCAGCATCCCTGGCAGATCATAAGGTTTCATTTTTATTTCGATATATTTTTTTGTGAAAACGTCAAATTGAAATTGTACATTTGTTAACATTAAAATGAATAAATACAAAAAAAATAAAAAAAAAAAAAATTAATAAAGAGTTACACAGTGCTGTTGTACGAATTGTCAGGTTGGAGGAGGTTGGTGTCGGGAGGTGGTGGGCACTTATGAGTCCACCAGGTGCTTAAACTGGTCCCATTCGCCTTGCGGCAGTTCAACATTTTCACTAGATTTGTTGGTTACAAGCTTAGACAAGGACTAGTTAGTTGGTGATTATACTTGAAAACTCTGTAGGCAATAATGTCGTCATTGACATGTGCTATATTAACGGGGCATTTCATGATCCCACAGACTCGTCCCCCCGACTTACTAAAAAAAGTTGAGATGTTATATCATCTGAACCGCTGGCCTAAGAATAGTAAATGTGTGCCAAATCTAATTACCTGCAAATTGATCTACTCTTGAAGAAATAATAATTTTGTCTTTTCGTCCATAAACGGACAGAAATTTCACCACAGTGGCTACTATGGGGCACTATGATACAAACATTTGCTCATAATCAAAACACAAGGTCGGAATGACTGAGATTCTGAAAATAACTTTTCTCATGCATATCTAGTGAACCATGAACACAAAGGCGAAACTTGTATTACGCGATGCGTTAATAAAAATAGTCCCTGCCGACCTGTCGCGATCACTACAGGGGATAAATGCAACTACAAAAGACACACCCCCTCCCCAACACCCCGCAACACCACACCCCTCCAAACACACAGCAACCCACCACGACCCCTGCCCCACTACACCAGACCACATCCCAACACACACAACTCCCCACACACCCCACCCCTACCCAACACTCTGCAACACCCCCCACCCCCTCCTTACACCCCTCACACCCCAACCCCCCACCCCAATACCCCGTAACACACCTCCCCCTTCCCCCATAGTAGTCTCATGTAGTGAAGGAATTTTGCTATCTGACGTAATGTTCAGTTGCGATAGCACATACGCATATTTAATTAGCTCATGTGATACCTAAGCCGCATATATCACATCTTTCAGATTGAAAAAGGCGAAATCGGATATGCGATGCGTATAAAATATGTCCACTCCGAATGTCACGATCACTAACATGCGATAAATGCAAACTACAATGTATGTCCAATATGGAACCCCACCCCTCGCGCCCTCCCCGGAAACCCCAACCCGCCCATCCCCCGGACCCCACCCGTACACCTCCCACGACACCCCAACAGGGACACCCCACCCATCCCCCTCCTGACACCACCACCCATCCCCAATCCCCGCACTCTTCCCCTCCCCGACACCCCCACCTGCCCCCCTCCCCGGGGACACCCCCAACATGTCCCCCACGACACCACCCCACCCCTCCCAGCAGACAACCCCACCCCTCACTCCGTCCCCAAAACCGGAACACATCCCCGTTACATCCCAAACACCCCACCCATCCCCCTACCCCAACACCCACACCTGCACCCAGCCCCAACCACCCCACCCGACCCCCTCCCCAACACCCCACACGCTCTCCCTCCCCGAAAACAACCCCTCTTACGACACCCACCCCTCCCCTTTCGACACCCCACCCCTCCCAGAAGACACCCCACCCCTTTCCCCAACCTGAGTCACCCCACCCCTTCTCCTTCCCGAGACACTCACACCCCTCCCCAGAAACCCCACCCTACCCAGGAACCCCACCCTACAATTCCAGAGACACCCCCCTCTACCTCCCATGAGACACTCCACCCTCCCCCTCCCGAGACACTACCCCACCCCCTCCCCAAAACACTCACCCCTTCCTCCACTCCCCAACACCCCACTCACCTCCCGACACCCCCCCTCGCCTTGCATCCGATTGTACCGTCCCTATCCCCCCCCCCCTCCCATTTCACGAACAGCAATTATGCATATTTAGTTAGATCAATTGCATCAAAAAATTGCACCCTTTAATTGGCCCACTGCACTTTGACCCAATTACGCTTCACAACCAAAAGTGTGGCAGAGTGGTCTTTCACATAGTGAAGGAATTTGCTATCAGATTGTAGTTTAGCGATACAGCAATTTTGCATTTTATTTAGCTCATTTTCATACGAGCCACGTTTATCACACACTTTCAATGGCAAAGAAGATGAGCACTATGATAGGCTTTAAGTAATTTTTTTGCATATCTGATGCGCCGTTTCAAAAATATAGCAATTACGCAGATTTGTGCACAGATTAATAGATGATTTGCATAAGAGTTGGCTTGAAATACGCCCCAAAATCCAATTAGGTTGAGAACTCTTCACATGCTTCTTCCACCAAGTTACATCATTATACGCCTTACAGGAACTCCAGTAACTTGTATACCAGACTTGTGTGGAAAATTTTCTTAAATATGCAAATTCGATACTTAATTAACTATTTTAAAGTCCAAATCTAAATCAGTCGAGAAAAACGCTCAAAAAAAAAAAAAACCGCTCTTTACACAAGGTACTCTAGTAAGCCCTTACGGAACACAGCGATAAATCATACACATATGGTTCAAATGTTTACATTTTCTGTGCAGTCAGTATGACTTTTTCCCTAGACCTTTTTCCCTACACCTGACAGACCCAGGGGCGGCACCTGGGGAATGAAATTACATGGTTAGTAGGGAGGTCCCCTCCTACAATATACCCCAAGTTTGGCTACTATAGTCACCCAGAAAAAAGATATGCCCAATGTTCCAGGGTTAACATTTTGTCAGGAAATACATAATA
Organism: Ophioderma brevispina; assembly: GCA_023653785.1. Lineage (NCBI taxonomy): Eukaryota > Metazoa > Echinodermata > Ophiuroidea > Amphilepidida > Ophiodermatidae > Ophioderma > Ophioderma brevispina. The sequence continues at coordinate 30,693 of JAMKCH010003421.1, read as the reverse complement.
CAGACATACATTGTACATACATACGGACGGAGCCAATTTTTATAGTCCCTGTGGTGCTAGGATCTCGAAATACACTTTTAAACAACTGGCGGTTCTCCACCTACAATTCCCTTGGAACATTCTGTGATAGTTGTAGACTACCAAAGTGGGACCAACGGGGACTATTGGCAAAAAGTGTATTATCATTAGTACACTGTCGCTGTAGATTGAGGACATAGGCACTTTCGAAATTATAGGACATACCCCAATATAAAAATTGACCATTTGTTGTTTCTACATTATGCTTATTTTTTCGTTGTGAATTACTTTCGTATTTATAAACGGATTGTGTGGTTGATAGATATCTATATCCCTAGCTACTACTATCCACTACCTAATACTTTACTACTAAACCCTGTAGCACCACCTACCCCCTTCCTACAACCTGCACAGCTTAAATACTACCCTGTACTAATTTACCCCACACCATTCTGTGACCCATTGATTGATCATCAAAGTTTAGGCATTGAATTGATGAGTACACCCAACATGACCATAAACTTTTTATGATTTGGTCTTAGAACAACCTTTAAATCATCTTCAAATTTTTTACATTAAAAATGTAAATGTTGATTAAACTCACCAATTTTCCTAACTATATAACATTTTACCGATTTGGAACAAGATGACCCACAATACCTAAATCCCCAAAGGGGCCCCAGGGTTGCAATCACTTAAACACGCAAAATGTTCATTTCATGATGCGTTTCATGCAGCCAGGAGTAATAATGTGCTATTAGCTCATTTCCAAACCTAATTGCATATGTCATTGCCCCAAAATCTAATAAGGTCAAAAGTCATCAACCCGATCATTCACCATTAAAAGGTTGACTCAGAGATTTCCCGGGGGGGGGAGGGCGGCCTCAATTTCAAAAAACAAATGTGTGTTTTGCATATACATAATACTTGCCCAAAAAATCACTGTGGAAATAACTAAGCCAAATCGAAGGTCCGTCATATAGAAAATCACCAACTTTTAACAATTCCGGATCCGGAAATTTTGTTATCCACGGTATCCTATGCGCACGTTCTACTCTACATAAATGTGTACTGCATGAAAACGAAAAATCGGATTCATCTATAACTTGGAATGAGCATTTAGGTGATAATCTTTAGTTATAGTTAACTATGTTTAATTATACACAAAAAATATATTAGATTTGAAATCTCTGAGTCAGACTTTAAATTACTTCATTATACAACATTACAGATTTCATGGTAACTTGCTCACAATTAAGCTTTCCTGAATACAAAATTATGCAAGTCAGATCATGTTTAAGGTCCATGGTCCGATCGCCAGTAGCTCGTTCCCAGAACCCCAGATTGTACCGAAGTGTTCGAAACGTTGGTTATCAGAGCAAAGCTACTATTTTTCTCATTTACCCTGTGAATCTTAAGGCTAAAGGATGTTTTGGTTTGGAAGTTATGAGCGAGAATGTGTCCCATTGGTCGACCAATATTATTTTACACAGTACTCTATGGGCTTACAAATACAGTCGTTTATATCTCTCCACATCAAAACGGATTGAAATATTGTGCGAACTACAGACGTGGGTTTGGGGGGTTGAAAGGTCATTCTATCAAGATTGAAAACTTTAATACTTAAATCGGAGTCATCCCCCTTTAATTAGCATATTTTAGGCCTTCTAATCATGTTGGGAACATTATGTACCCTTTATTACCACCAAAGTCTTATTATCATGCACCTTATGAATAATGATAATTGCTTACAAGTTTTTTTATTACATGTAGACAGACACACAACACAATAGGACAGAACGGTGATTACTTAGTCTCTTCCAAAGTACATTTCTGGCAAGACAAAAAGATGTGTTTAGAAAGCTGCATTTTAGCTCTTTCCCAGCTTCTTTTTTACCTGTAGACCTCATTACAGGGGTGCAAGAGGGCCTTAGTGTAGCCTGAATTGGCCTCTGAAAGTTTGTGAATTTGGGCTAAAAAAAGCCTCCAAAATGGGCTGAAATAAATACAATTGCAGAGATTTGGAGTAACATAGGGCCGGAATTCAGGCTTTGTCTAAAAACTTACATCCCTGTCATTGGTTAGTCAGCAGACGGACAATTTTGACACTGTTAAAATAGAAAGGCTGTAAAAATCCATGTATTTACGTTACATTTTTGTGTTGAATTCATCAATTCTACAACAAATCATAATTAAACCAGTTGCCATGCATGGTTTTGTTTTTCTAAAAATAGAATCGTGGATATGCTTGCTTCATGGAAGGAACGAGATAGATTTTGGAGGTTTTCACATTTTAGTACTCTTTGCAATTTCTGATCTGTCGCACCTGAACTTGACAAATATTATTCCATTTCATAAGTTTAGCTTGGTAGTTGACTTACATCCCAGTTAAAAAAGATTTTGCACACACTCTGTATCTTTGAGAGATTGTCCGAAACAAAATGTTTACAGATTGGTACCTTTTTCACGTCACATTATGGACAACCAAAGCTAATGAAAGAAGCAACTCTTTGCAATTCAAATTTTTTGAATATGTAGATGACTACTCAATACTCCACCTCAATATATGAAGGTTTTGACAAATCTTAATTTTCCTGTTTTCTAGGGCAAAAAATAACATTTTTGTCATAGATGGACACAATCCATGAGGCAATTTTTTGTTAAAATTTCAAAAATGTCTGCAATTTTGTTTTAAATAGATGACTTAATCTTTCTCCATTTTTTCTTGTGCCATCTCATTTGAGGGCATGGGGAAGGGAAGGGGAGGGAGAGAGAGAGAGAGAGAGAGAGAGAGAGAGAGACACCCTGCATACACATACTCACAAATTCCCTAGCTACACCACTGGAGATATAATCATTTCTGAAATATCTGGCAAATTTCAAATGAAGCATGAATGCTTGTCTCACCATTCCTTATAGTCAAGAACTTTGACATCTTGGAACCATTCTTTAAATATAGGATCGCTCTCAAATTGGTAATTCTTTGTTGAATTCTGCAGTAGCTTGATCTGGGCTATGACTTCAAACTCCTGGAAACAATAAAAAATTAAATATATATTTTTTATTCTGTTCATATACCACTTATGTAAAGCTTCACTACTAATTTTCAGGTTTCCTTGTTATTTTTAATGTTGTTTCATGATACCCTTCACAATGCAATCTTCAAACTAACAAATATGCTATTGACTGCTCCAGTTGAATAGAATTAGAAAATGTACTTAAAGGGCCACCGTCCAATTGCTAACAGCCTCGTCCCCAGAATGCAAGATTTGATTGGAAGTGGTCAAAATTTTGGTATCTGAAGAAAACTACTATTTTTCTCATATACTCTGTGAAATCTTTGGGCTAACAGATGTTTTTTTTATGCAAAAATGTGCCCCATTTTGGTCGACCAATATTAATTTTACACAGTACTCTATGGGATTACAAAATCACGTTTTTAACTCTCACAAAAATGGGTTGAATATCGGGGCGAAACTTTGCAGTTGGGGTTTTGGGGTGAAGGCCATTAATGAAAACTCTATATACATAAATTGGGTCACCCCTTTAAAATAACCATCATATAAAAATTTGAAGCCCCGAATTGTCTAAATTCTTCACAAAGGAAAATGGAGTATTCCAACTGGCATTTTTCTGCATGTAAAATAGTTTCCATATCATAAACCTATGTGCATGGTCATGTGGAATCAGATTAGATGCACAGCACTTTGAATTAATTCTGCCCACAGCTATTTGCATGTAATGTTAACTCTTAAAGGGATAAGCAGCGATAATGCGAGAGAATAAAAAAAATGTGAAAATACATTTCTTTAACTTATAAATCAAAGATAAGTATGTACAATTCCATATAACTACTTTAATGTAGGAACAAAAACACCAAATAGTGAAAAAATGATTTGAGGATATTTGCCATATACCAACTCCTGCAAATATACATACAGCAATGGCTTCTCAAAATCTACACTAAATAGCTGATTGTGGTTCACACTAGTACAGAACAAAATAAAGATCATGATGTTTGTATTAATAATAAATAATAATAATACCCCACATTTGTAAAGCGCCTTTTCCCCAAGGATTCAAAGCGCTGTTGCCTATTATTATTACAATGGTTTTATGATCATGAGTCCTGCGCTTATCCGCTGCGCCACACGTGCTCTCGTATTTCAGGTCAAACTGTAATGGTGTAATGTAACGCTTATAAATCTGGGATATTCACAGGAAAAGGATTTTTTGATCTCAAGTTAGAATTTTGATACGCATGTGTAGAAATTACAGAATCAGATAAAAAGTACTGCCTTGTCTTCAATTTCAAGCCAACTACTTGCAGGTTATGTTAGAACACCCATGCCAGTAACAAAAATACCAAAATACAAATTTTTGTGATTTATTTGATGTTTCAGATCAGCAAATCGCTGCTTATCCCTATAACAGGGCTTGATTTTTCTAATTGCCAAGATTTACAAGTGGTTTTCCTTTATCCAGCAAGATTAAATCACAGACATAGTTCAACCATGAAATAATTCATTTAGTTATAGTTATATCTCTGTATACACATTTGTACTTACATTCGTTAAAATCAATAGAATTAGGCTTGGGTCACACAAATTACAACGTCAATTTACTGTAGTATTACAAGTACTATAGGTGTGACCGCAATTTTCGTTGGCGTATTGTAATTGTGTCGCAATCGGTCAACAATGAAAATTTTCATTTATTGTGATACGAATGTAATAATTCACAAAAAAAAAATATGTGACCCCAATGTTGTTGTCCTATACAAAAAAATCCAGCAACAACTGACCCTTTGCTCAGCTCCGCCTTCCCAAAAATTGCTCCCTGACCTGGCACACCTGGATATCGAGTGTACTTGAACTGCTGTATCGCACGTGTTGAATTGAATCGGGAGTTGGGGAATTTTAGCCTTGATCAAGGCTGTCTGCTAAGAACTGATAATCTTGCTATTTATTTTTCATGTTTTAGCATTGGAGGGCTTCCATGTCAATAAACAACTTGATATACTCCTTGGTGTTCTGTTGTGTACACTGCATCCAGGATCCTAGTAGTCTAGGTATAAAACCACAAAGCAGGTTGTGGTTATTAGCAGTGGTTGTATAGTGGAAGCCTGGAACATAGGCCAGGTGAATTTGGAGACCTCAAATTAGGTGCTTGATAGAGTGAATTCTCACCATGGTAAAGGATTTTTTAGTTTTAGTGAGGGTGACTTTTCCCTACTCCTCGCATGATTTCTGCCAAATATGATCTGGGACATTATTCGTATCAGACATTTCAACCAATGAATGAAGTTGTGAAAAGTGCATTGAACATGCACTGCCTTAAAACTAAATTCTAGCAGGATTTTTAGCACAAGTATGCCATCTTCAAGAATACTGATGTTACTAAAATAAAATATTGTCATAGGGGTCCGTTTGGTGACCATCTTCGATTAAGAGGGATTAATTGTACAGAGTGGTGCAATTTAGTTGAAAACTATCGCAAATGATTCGTCTCATCATAAGGAATCAGAAAATAAATAGTTTGGCATATCTGTGACATCCAGTCACAGGGATCAAGAGAGAGCCATCAAGAGGTATTGGATGTACAATCCCTTGTCAAGTTCTTGAACTGCGTGAGCTAACATGCAAGTGAAGATGATGTTGAAAGAAACTGGTCCCAGTGTACATCCTTGCTTCTCACCGTTATTGATATCATATTCTTCAGTTAAAAGTACTGTTACATCTCCCTTCAACAGTACCTGGCCTCTTTCATTCCCTCATATGGAAGAGCTTGATGACGTTCACAAATTTCTGGGACAGCCTATACATTGTAACACTATCCACAGTGCCCCTGTTCAACGTGTTGAAGGCCTTTGTTAGATCAATAAAGACAATGAGGCATGTTTTGCACAATGAACTTTTCTTGGATTTGTCGCACAGCAAAAATCATGTTAGTGGTGCTTCAACTGGGTCTAAATCTACACTGTGACTCTGGAAGGATCTGCTCTGAGACATCAATGAGCCTGTTTAGGAGAAATCATGCAAATATTTACCCGGCAATGGAGAGGAGTGAGATGCTCCTATAGTTTCCACAGTCTGCTTTGCTTCCTTTCTTCTTGTGTAGTGAAACAATCAGCGCATCACAGAAATCAGCTGGTACGCTTTCTTCTTCCCAGATGGTTTGGAGAATATGATGAAAGACATGGAGGGCTTTTGGACCTGCTGCTTTGTACATCTCAGCTGGGATACCATCCTTTCCTGCTGCTCTGCCTGAAGTGGTCCAGTGAATTGCTTAAATCTCCTCTAAAGATGAGGGTGTGTTGAGTTCGTCCCTGACATCTTGGTGGGGAAATTGACTCATTACTACAGGATCTACAGAAGAATCTCTGTTGAGGAGGTTGCTGAATGCTGGGTCCAATGCTCACGTAATCCCCATCCCGCTTGGTCTTTAATCAGAATTGTACCATCGAAGGACAGTAGTGGGGAGCAGATTTTGGTAGGCTGTACACAGTTTTTAAGGTGCTGAAGAATTTCTTGGTGTTGTGAAAGTCAGCAGAGTGTTGGACGTCCATCTGCTTTTGCTTGCCACCAATGGTCTTGCATTGATCATAGCTGTGTCTGCACTATACTCTGGAGCTTCTTAAACCTTTCCCTCCGAAGATGGATCAGTTTGCCATTCTGTGTAAGCTTTGTTCTTCTCATCTAGAGCTGCTTGGATGGTGGCATCATTGTCATCGAACTAATCTTGGTGCACTCTTGGTTTAGGTCCCAATATCTCTTTTGCTGTTTCAGAGATTGTATCTCTGAAGCTGTTCCAGTTGTGAGTGCTGTTTCATCAATTTGCTGGCATGCTTCAAATTTTGATTCCATTGTGTCTTGGAAGTTAGCTAGATGAAGAGGGTCATTAGTCTGGCTATGCTGTACATCCTGACCTGCTTGGTTTGGTTTCTATGAATGGCAGAAAGTGTATCTGCAGTTTGGCTCTGACAGTCTGTGGTCATTCCAGCATTCGCACCTCTCAAGACACAAGTTATTAGGACATCTTTGATGTTTTAATGATCAGGTGCCATTCTGTGCCAATGCTTTGATATTGGGTGCATCCACAATGTCTTTTACTTATCTGCCAGTCTGGAAATGGTGTTGGTTATGCACAACTATATATGTTCTGCACACTTGTTTAGTAGCAGGAGGCCGCCGTCATTGTGCTTGCCTACTCCATGTCTCCCAAAGTCGCCTTCCCAGCTATCATGATCTCTCCCAATTCTGTATTGTTTATATGGTATATTTCAACTATATCATAACTTAAATATATTTAGAGCCTGGCCCTTTCCCTCAATAGATTTTAAGCTTCTATAATTATAAGATAACTTTCGTAGCATAAATTTATCCTACTTTTCTCCTCTTTTCGAAGTTTATTAAGCCATCTGCTATGGTATCAGAATGAGCTGCATCTATCTTGATTAAATCTGTCAGAAACGTCCCCAAATAGGGGACTGTACCATGCATACGACCCTGCTTAGAGAAGACAACATACAATATTAGGTTTGGCCTTTCAGTAACATTTTAAAACCTTGCAGCAAGTAAAATGCATTTAATTGCAGGATTTGTGTATTAAATAAAATATTTTGAAAGCAATTCCTAAACTTGCATATTCACATAACAATAAATTTTCAAGCTGCATGATATCACAGATACATTCAGTGATTTCCTTTACACAAATCTTGGCAAAATCTTCCTAGTAAAATCCCATCACCTAACACACACCATTTCATGTGAACCTACTACTATAATAAAAGTATTTTCCCTTCACCTGGAACCCCCAAAAGTATCGCTTCATCCATTTAACTTGAACTTTGCCGTAGATGCAGGTTTGAACAGCATTGATCCTGGCATGACAACTACAAAACATGTGACCACGACAAACCGTTATAACACAAAAATCTACAAACTCCATCCCATTGAAAGTCAAGATCCTCATAGTAAAAGAATAAGTGTGTTACAATGACGCTTCAATGGGTCGATTCAATTACTAATCAAACTAGACATGCATTTGACAGTGGTCAAGACTGGCTTGTGAGCCTTCTTTGACCTATATGCATTTGGTCATACATTGATATTCAGAACACCTACTGTCCAATGAAAAAGGGGCAGTACTACTTATGCTCTCCATGCACCAGTGGCGGCGGACGATTTTCAAAGTTGATGCACTGATATCCTCATTATACCTGAGGCTGGCACTAGAGTAAGGTTAGGGTCCAGGGTTCCGATCTTGAATTTTAAATAAAACGGAGATGGAGTAAAGATTCGTCAACAAGTTAGCTCTTGAAACCACTACTAAATCATTGTTTTTAATTTTCTTACATAGTTCAAGTCAATCTCACTTACAACTGTCTTTATGATTTTTTTATGAACCACATGAGGTTGTTTTCTGACCTTGGGTATCCGTAAGTTACCAGAAGTGCACCTATGCATGTGTGAGAGGATTTCTGAACGTCAATGGAAATTGATTTTTAACTTGTCTGGCACCCTGAGGGGATTGCACCGATATAAAATAAAATAGTGCCTGTTACGTAATTTTGGACTGGCAACCTTTTATTGTTTGGGAGTTTTTTGTTTTGTGATCCTTCACGTTTGGTCTCAACCGTGCTACCCCCACCCCCGTTTTGTTTGGGAACACCTCGCTGTTGGGTTCTCTCTCTTCATTAATTATTATTTGGCATCGCTTTATATTATTTCATTATGCTGGAAGCAAGCAATCTTATATCGAAGAAAAAAAGCCCGATGAAGCTGAAACTGATATACTACTTGTCTGTTTACACTTCTGATCTGAGATTGTAATGCGGAGTAACACCGGCCGCTAACCACCTACTTACTTGTACTGTCCTGCAGTAAATTGTTAACTAAATGTAAAAATTCTCCGTGTTACAGCTGGTTCATCGGTGGTCTTCAATTCTTCTGCCTTAGAATTGAATTTTATACAGCCCCCCCCCCCCATTGACGCATGTGTTCAAGTCGGCCGCCTGCCTAGACGTGACTACTACCCTTGTTTTTTTATTGATCTGATGTACACTACAGCGAATACTTGTGAGGTAACGAACTTTTGCTGTTTATGAGGATTTCTTTGCAGAAAGTACGGCGAAATTGTGAAATGAACTCAGGTTTTTTTGGTAACTGGAATTTTGGACGGACTTGGAAGTAATAATGAACGAATTTTTTTTTTGAGTTGAACGCGACCTATTCTCGACTACCCCTACATACGAGATGGAGTACTACGCGGTAGTGTGACTGTGAGTAAGCCTTTCTGAAGGGAAACTCACATGTTGGATCAACGAGTGTACTGTTTTTAGTTCGCTGACTTGGGGATGATTTCGTGGAACTTTTTGCAGTTTTACCGGAGAGTCTGTATCGCCAAATGAGCCTTTTTGGTGCATGCTGTCCTTTGCTGGCAATGTGTTCTCTGCCTCTGTAATGTCATCGTGTAAGTTTTTCCGACCTGGTTTGTTGCCAACTAAATCTGTCAATTACGGTAGGATAATTTTTGCAAATTTTTGCAATGTCTGCATGCTGACTACTGGTTTTTTGGATTGAATATAACATTTTCTTATGAGCAAAACAGTTTGGCCCGAATAGTTAAAATTCAAATTTGTTGACATGTACATGAATGCTGTGATTTTAATTTGAACACTGAACTGAAACTTGAATATTTGAAGTTAAAATATTTTTGTCTGCCTGAAATTAAGCATACACATTTGTTTATTAAACTTCTGATTTAAAAAGTGTGAATGTTGAAATATAATCACATGTTAAATTGATATTTTTAGATAATTGAAGAATTTTGGTGTTGTTCCCTCCCATACACGTATGAATTCGGCATCCTCGAAAGAATAAACTGCATATTTAGTGAATTGTGGCGTAGTGCTAAATTATCCTTACATCCATCATTAAAGCTGGGGTTTTGTCAAGACTTGCTTACATGATTTACAATTTTTTAGCTTAATATATTTTATGAGTTTGTATTGAAATTGTTTTTGTATCGTATAGACTTTCCATTTGCATTTTTCTGTATCACTTCAATCGATTATCATGTAGAACCTGATTAAGGTATACCAGTCCTGACTGGATCCAGCTTATTGCCTAATCCTTTCACTGGTAAAGATGGAGAAGATTTTAATATATGGTACCACCAAAAACCTTGGAAATAGTTATGCTAATTATCCCCTGTGCCCCAACGGTTCTTCAAGGCTTTACCAAGTAGATTGGAAGGCAGATTTAGTTATTGGGATCAATTGCCAACACAATGGTCGGAAATGCAGAATTGACAAAAACCGAGATGCGCAAAGCTTTTGGTCAGGTTTCTCAAATTCAGATAAGGATTTTCATATGCTAGGCACGTGTTCAGGGAGGGTCCTAGAGATATATCTGCTGCCCATTAAAGAGATTGTGAATATGCATTTACGGGAGATTATGATTATGGGGAACATTCAAACCAAAAGAAACTTTGAGAAATTTATGTTGGGTTTGGAAAGCAATCTTCTAATGAAGTGTAAAGAACATGGACCGACCTGTGGATGAGCTTTAAGATTGCCCGTAGGTTAGAGTTTGCTAAAAATCAAGTGAACAACAGCAACCTCAATTTTTTCTGATACCGGTAATCTCGTACATACATGTAGTGAACATAATGCAACTTCTAACAATATGAATAATCATTAGTTTCACAGATGGCAGCCCTTACTGCAAAGAATTTGGACAAAGGTTTATCAAATTCTGATGTAGCTTGGGTGCTCACGCTCTGATGAGAATAGGCCCACGTGTAGTGTGAATTCTATTCAAAAGAGTCAACAATTTCCAGGAATGAAAACCATATAATACCAGTAATAGGTCTTATTCGCCATACGTTCACCCCCTCGTGAAGATACTTCAGAATGATGATCAATATTATGAATTATTGTATTGTCCAGATCGTATCGACTCCAAATATAGGGAGAGTGATAGACAGTATATAATTCAAATGGTCACCATCACCTACATATGTACGTGGTGATTCGCGTTGCAATATCGAGTTCAAATTCTCCATATAGACAAGATTCATTTTCATCTCCTCGCTCCCAACATCGAGATTCATCTTCATATGATCCTAGCCAAGTCTCTTCACCATATCTAAGACCAGGTCCCATCTCGCTTATTATAGGAATGCAGTACATGTACGTATCAGGGAAAACGAGTACTTGGTCTCCTCCGAGGAGGACCACTCGTCGATCATATTGGAATCAGTAAATGATGTGGACTTGAAAAGTCTACTCATAAAGAACACACGGTCCACTAAAAATTGACTAAAATGCCCATTCATTTTCACATAGGCCTACTCATTTATCTCCATTAGCATACACGACAATTACCATAGGCAATAGTACTGTGCATGCTTTGATTGACTCAGTTCCAAATTTTCTCTGATAGGAGTCATTATACAATGATCTTACAGAGTTAAAACGTAGACATTTGTCTGCAATTCCTTCCTCCTCCTTACAATCAGTAGTAGAGACCGTTGACTGTTTTGGGTCTTTCTAGATTTATGCATATTGCATGTCTGTTGTACAATTACAGCAATTTCATGGTTGCAAGAGATATTAACGCATCCGTTGATTTTAGGATGGGATTTTTTTTGTTTCAAATGTAGGTTTGGATACGCCCAATTGCAAATTGCGGTTCATGAATGTCCAGTCCCATGTTGCACAAACAAGATTTGATACCAATTTTTAGAGTCTGTGTCGTAGCTACAATGTTCATATTCACTAATTCTGAAAAGAATATTTTGTGTGAAATTTCCAAGTAGTGATGGCATGATTTTTGTGTAAGTATCCAGTAATTTTTGAACCGGACCCTTCATCTGATGTATTATTTGCTCGTCTATGACTATTGGTTAAAGATGGTTCATTTTTCCAGTTTTAGTCATGAATCACTCACCTGATGAATCTGTTTATATGATACACTCCTGTTGGCAATTTCATTCATTAATAGGCCAGAAAGGAGAAGAATTTGAAATTTTGGGTAGATACACCATATTTCAATTATGTCACAAGAATCATTGTGAAGATCATCCAATTCATATTTTGATCTTTCTAATGCCGATTTGTCTTTTGAACAGAGACGCAAGTACAAGAAAAAAAAATCGTTTGCTTTCCATATTTATTGTATTTTTCACACATTCTTCAGATTATTGTCATACGATATTATATATCAGACGATGAAACAGAAAATTCTTTGGCCAAAACGACAACAAAAAGTGCTTCTAGCGTAGCGCCCAAAATTGCGTGCAGAAATGCATAAACAAAATAGATCAATTGTTTTGACAACAAGTTTGATTGAGCCTCACATCTGAATATGCAAGCTGCACGCGTATTGGTGAACATAAAACACCTGGGCAGTGGCGCTTGGTAGTAACTATCGACATATTACTCGGTCTCATTAACTGATCACATCCATTGCCTAGAATCGATGATTTCTATTGATGTTTTTGCGTGGAAATGTTACTTTAGACTTAGTAACTTTGGACCTTGCTGGTGTCCCTTTTGGCAAGTTGAAATGGACCCCCAGAAGAGAGAACATAAAACACAGCATTTTCTACAGGTGATGGCTTGTACCAATAGAAAGTCATGCCAATGGGTCTCAAAAATTCAAGTCAGACTTTCCAAAGGTTGATGGAACGCATTGTTAATGGGAATGCATTGGACAGAGTACAATGTGTATAAATTTGATGATGTGGTAGTATTTGGGAATCTTTTTGAGGACAAAATGTTCAAAGTCTGCAGAGGTATCTTGAGCGTCTCAAACGATCAGGCCTTACGCTAGACCTAGTAAATGTAATTTTTGCCAGCAAAATTACCTTTTTGGGTCTCAAGTGTCAAAAAAGAAGGGATTAATTCCATTTTTCAATATTGACAAAATTGCCATTTTCCCCTTCCTCGACCACAACAATAACTTCACTGAAGTCATTTCTTGGTCTGACTAATTTTTATCGTAGATTTGTCAAAGACCATTCAAAGATTGCTCGAACCTCTTAATGACCTTTGCAAGAAATATGTGAATTTGATGGTCTGAATGATTGTGAACATGCGTTCAGTACCCTCCGGCAGCATTAATGAAACCACCAATCTTATCATATCCATTTGATTGCGGCCATTTTTTTATTGTTGATGCATCTTTCAATTTGCTATAGGTGCAGTTCTTGGTCACAGGGACAGTACAAACCAAGAAAGAGTAATAGCATATGCAAGCAAACTCTTACGCAGTCCTGAGCGTAAATGGTCACATATGACAAGAGAATTATGGCCATTGTTTGGGCAATTCGCCATTTTAGACATTATCGGGCTCAATAGTTCTTTTCAAATGTCACAGATTCACAAACCGTTGATGGGCTTAAGGAAAATTCCTATAGACAGTGATCCACTGGTCGTCTGCAGATGGCTCTAGAAATAGAGGTTATGGATTGGACCGATCTTCAAATGGTTCCAACATACAATGCAGATCCATGTCTCGCTTGACTGATGAAGTTAATTATGTTCTAGTAACTCGCTCCACTGCGTGTTCCACACAACCAATAGAAGTGTTCAAAGAGCAAAAAGTATCAATGATCGTAAGATGTTATAATTGCTAATTGCGATTCCTTCTGGCTATCTTGATGAAATTTCTTCTGTGCCCTGTGATGAACCATGAGTATCAATCCAATTTCCTGTCATCTTCTGATGAACCATTCTCTTTTACCAATGACTGTGACTGTTTGAAAAAGCTTCAAATGCAAATCCAAATATTTCAAGTCAGTTCTTGGAAACAAAATAAGAATCCTCCTCCAGTTTCTCACTGTCGAGTAAACTGTGTTTGTCAAGCTTACGCAGAGCATACAAACATATGTTTCTTTGTAATGTATCTTTGGAAAAGGCATAAATCGCCTGGTAAACCTCGTACTTTACAAGCAGTTATGCCATCTGTTTTGATTCCTGAAATTCTCAGTCCAATTTCATGGTCCCTTGAGTGTGGGTCATTATGGTGTTGAAAAAACTTTGCATAGAGCTCTTTCTTCCTTTTATACGGGCCTTTTATGTAGAGACATAAGTGAGATTTGCTTCATGTGAACAATGTCATAAACATCGGATCCAGTACCCACGTTCCGTGCCCAATTGAAACCATTCTTCAAGTAGACCTTTTGAAATGGTTGCTGCAATATGAGAGTTGGAAATGATTGTTCTTGTAGTGACTGATTATTTTACCAAATATGTAAATATGTACCCACTTCCAAGACAGACTGCAGATGCTGTTTGCAGAGTGTCTTGTACAAATATGTTAGGCACATTCCCTTATGAAAGATCAACGTCAGGGACACCAATTTGAAGCGGATGTGATCAAATGTCTATGTCGCAAGTTTGGTGTGGAGAAATTGCGCACTTCCCCTGGACATCCTGCTTCAGATGGGCAACTAGAGATGAATCGTACTATACGTTCTCAACATTTAGTAATCATTGCAATCCTTTCCTGGTGAATGGGATGATTTAATTCCTCATATTGAGTTGGCATACAATAGTGCAGTGAATTCATCACAGGATTCACTCCATTTTATTTAGTGGCATTGGCGAGAAACCGAGACTACCGTCCAAGGTCTGTTTGGGCCATATGAACCGCTTTTAAACAAGATAAACGAGAAAATCGTTCTTCCTATTCCCTAAGTTGAAAAGAATTTGAAATATCATCACAATTGTGTTCGAGAAACTACTAAGAATCCAGGCAAAACAAAAACAACAGTACGACAAGCCGTTCGATTTCGACCATATGAAGTCAATGAACTTGTCTACTTTACAAACCCCTGCGAGTGCTCGTAATAAATTGGCAACCAAGGGCTAGTGAACCATACAGATTTATTAAGTGTTGAATGGGGCTTAATTATCACCATAGTGGATCCCTTGTCCTCTTTCTGCGGCAGTTCCAAAAATAGTACACTTACAATAGGTTGAAGACGCTTTTCTTTTGATCGATATGATTGTCCACAACCTAGTTTTGATAGTGCCATCTGACAATCAGAACCGCGATTATCAGCAAGTCTCTCAGGACCCTAGGAACGCTCTTTATACCTAATAGGTCAGCCTAATTGTCTCGGACCAGTCCACCATATAAATGGGGAATAAGAAAATGCAATGGCAATGACATAACAATAGCTTTGAAAACTGTAAACTTTCATTTTATCATTGTAAATCGCAGTTACAATGTATTTTTTTGTAGTTGGTCTATCCAACCGTTTCGTACCTTATTTCCTTAGTAATAAAGGATTTGCACTCAGTCATGCAATCACGAAGCCAGCTCATGATTTGATCTCATTTTCTTTAGCACAAAATAACTGGGACATTCATATATAATTTAACAGGAAGAAGCAAAGCGCATGTATTATGGAATAGCCCAAGCCCAAATGACCAGAAAAACAAATTTTTGGTAATATTTTAAAACTAACAAACAACCAAAATGCAATGGAATTGCCGGAAAGATGTTAAAAAAATGGAATTCCAAGAAAAAATGGCATCTGTTATTTTTTTCTTCCATTTTTGGTAGAAGCTGAAAGAAACCTATTTCTTCTGAATGACAAAACCATGGGGAAAAGTTTTTTTTCCAGCTGTGGAAGAAACTGGTGAATGTGGTTAAGGTTATGGTATTCACACCTGGGAATCCAGTATAAAATTGCAGCAGCCTGCCATGTGACCTTTTTCAGGTTGTATACTTGTAGAAAAGCTCGGGATAGTGCCAGTAAAAGTATACCTCAATGAATACCTCTCCCACTTGGACTCTGCATTTTCTGCATTCTGCAATGAACCCGCCAATTTGCAAAGACCCTTGAACTTTGGTGCTAGCTGTACGTGTTGGTTTTTGATCCAATCTAAGACTAATGCCTATTTTGCATATATGGAAAATAGACACTGACATTCAATCACCTTGCACAAAGTCGCTCTTGAACCTCTAACTCTTGACTGCTTTTGCTATCACCTGGAATGTTTGTAGTGACGCCAGAATAAAGATTATAAACATAATTCCAATTTTTGCATATATTATGCATATAAAATAATGCATATGCAATAATGCTACCAGTGACATATACATAAAAGGCATTAGCTATGATCTTTCATATAGGGGTGTCCCATTCTCATAGCATCTATAATAAACCAAAAATGCATTTTCTATTTTTTTTTTGCATTAATTATGCTTAATTAGCATATTTTGCCCTCAAATTCTCCTGCCATCCAACAAGTTCCAACACTATAGCTCATACAGACAATAGTTAGAATGCAAAATCTCACATACATATGTGACGTGGTATATCAAAACCATGCGGAATTGGGAAAGGTTCTAAATAGAGAAAGAGTCCAAAATGAGATGAAGGGTGATTTTTGGCAAAATTGTGATTTTTTTTACAAATGTGCAATTCTAGCTATTATGCTAAAACATGCTGTGAAATTTGAAAAGTAAAACTCCATTGGTAAAGAATATTCTTGACAGAAATTTATTTTATATTCCTTTATATTTCTTTATTATTTACTTTATTTTATGGGCTTCTTCTCATTTTGAACATTTTGTAAAGTTAAATTTCAAAATTCCTTAACTTCAGTTAGCAATGATCAATTGAGATGAAACAAAATGTAATGTGAAGCAAAACATCTATGCTTTGATATTTTACAATCAACTCAAATTCCATCTTCAGCCTGGTTTTGATATACCATGTCACATATATACATACACACATAAAATGCATTCTCTTTGTCACATCATAAAAGCATTATCATTATTGTTCTTGTTATAATTACTGCATGTCTCACCTACCGAATCTCTCCTTGTCAAGCCGCTTTTGTCTGAGCTTATTCTCCTGACAAGCAGATTTTGTACACTAGGTTTTCTAATTATTCTTGGTGATTCTATATATGCAAATTTTGCTGTACCCTCCTGGAAAAAGAATTAAAAAAATATAACAGTGCCTGTTTTGTTATAGATATTCCAGTCTGATTAGGATCATATGGATTTTTTTACGATGCACCATTTTCTGTTTTATGTAAGCCTACAATCTCTGAGAGAATTAGTTGGGACACTTATCATTAATTATGTAAAGTGAGGCAAATTAGATTTTTAAAGGAAAACATAATTATTTGGTGTCCATCAAGCTCAATTAATCGTCCTCTGTGCGCGCAAAACTCAGCTGCTCGGTTTATTACCCAGTCTAGAAATTCATTCACATTACTCCTATTTTACATGAATTGCACTGGTTACCTGTGAACTACAGGATTATATGTAAATTGATGCCTTTTGTTTTTAAATCTTTAAATGGCACTGCACTGGCAGATATAGACGATTTATTATGGCCATACAATTCTCCTTGTACTTAAAGGTCCATGGCCCGATCGCTAATAGCCTCGTCCCCAGAAGCCCCAGATTTTACCGGAAGTGGTCAACATTTTGATATCAGAAGAAAGCTACTATTTTTCTCATTTACCCTGTGAAATCTCAGAGCCAAAGGATGTTTGGTTTGGAAGTTATGAGTGAAAATGTGCCCCATTTTGGTCGACCAATATTAATTTTACACAGTACTCTATCTATGGCTTACAAAATCACGTTTTTAGCTCTCGCATCAAACGGGTTGAAATATCGGCGCGAAACTTTACAGATGGTATTTTGGAGTGAAGACCAATCTATCAAGATGAAAACTTCATATCCTTAAATTGGGCCATCCCCCTTTAATGCTTAGCTAATAAAATGAATCTGGTTGTACCAAAATCACATCATTCTTGGGGGGATAGATCATTCTCATGTGCAGCACCACGTACCTGGAATAAGTTTCCACTTCACATCAAATCGTCCAATATCCTGATGCAGTTTAAGGAAAACCTTAAGAGCTATCTTTTTAAAGAAGCTTTTAAAAATTGTAATGTTATATTTTCTGATTGTATTTTGGTTGCTATATGATGTATGTCTGTTTATTTAAAGGTCCCAGGAAATGCAAATAGAATTGATGTGGTTTGTGTTAAGTCTACGAGGGACCAGAAAACATTCAATATTTGGGTTGGTGATGACATCATTTGTGGTGCTATTGATTTTTCAGAGAGTAATAGAAAATTCCAGGTGACTGGTGTGAATCTATTCATGACACTGACTGAAAATCAATAGTTTCACTAATGATGTCACTGGTAGTGTATTTTTTTTCTGGCCCTGTTTATTGGAATGGAATGTCCCATAAAGATTTGGAGTAGGTTTATCATCTCATTTCCTGGGACCTTTAATGCAGCAATTCATCATTTTTTCATATGATTGTGTAATTTTTAAAATGTTTTTTTTTTGGGGAAGTTAAATTGTTTATGTTATATTGTCATTGCACCTAGTTTTGACTATTTCTCTACTTCTCAACCCCAATCATTGTTAGAATACACATGTAGGCCATTTTAATCGGCATGCTGCCATCTGTGACCAACAATGATAGGGGTTGTGTAATGAGGCAAAGTGCCAACAATTTTGTTCAAGATTGTAGTTATGTCAATAAACTTACATGGAAGGCCTGAGCTTTCAATATTCATAATCTAGGTCAAAAGGTCATGTGAGATTCATTTCAATTAAAAATGTTAACAGCAAGTACCTCTGGTTCAGTTGGCATGTAATTCTCCACTTATATACTTCGATATTTTCAATTATTGAGTCACAAATGACATTCATATGGCATGTAGTCAACATCATATATTTTAGGTAACAAAAAAACTTATGCTTGCCCTTTTCTATCAAATTCATCAGCAATAATGATGAAATCAATACTACATGTACGTACAGTTATTTCCTGTGCCTGCTTGTGTATTTCCCAGTGGGCCATGCAACCTGATTTAACAGAGGTCAAGCTGTTCTATGTTTGGCTCCAGCACCATTTTTTTTCTTTCAGTTTTAACATTCGATCTTCTTTTATATGTATTATACCCTGGGGATAGTACTTGTATCATAGTAGTAATGAAGATTGCCAACATAAATTGTATCTTGAACCTTGATATAATTTGTTTATGATCATATTGGTTAATATGTGCATATACATGTTTTGGAGTTATGAACTGGTCTCTGTTGCCAATTAAATAGTTCTTGAGTTGCAGGTTAATGTGGGGTTTGTCTTGTTTAGAACTTTTAAACAATTGCACCTTTTGAAAAGTGCATTTCACTTCCAATTTTAAAAGTTTATTGGGTACACCTTTCAAGTTATGATCCTATGGCTATACAGAAATGTCTTAAAAGTTAAAACAGAAGGTGATTTTGATTTCCTTATATTTCAGTATAAAACAGACTGAATTTTGTATTTGTTCCAATACAAAATTAGAAATTTCGCAATTTTCGTACCAAAGAAATAATTTTCAGCTTAATCTTTTCAGGTAAGGATATTTTTGATGGAAAGCTTTTACATCAGTGCAAAAATCAGGTTTTCAATTTTTAGGGACACCTAATATGTGAAATCTCTTGTTGCACCTTTAATCTATATATTTGGGTGAATTCAAGTGGAAAGCTTTCCAGCTATGACTGCCAGTGAGGTGTTGGAACATATAAAACCAGATTGGTGTATATAGTTTTTTTTTTTTTTTTTTTTGAGAAAATCCGTGTTTTAGTAAAAAAGTGACTTTTCACGCCATTTCAAGCTGTCTCTTTCTCAAATAACTTTATCTTTGAACTTCAAAATTGAGTATGTTGTGCAAGTGATGAAAATACATCTTTAGGCACTATTGAATCAAACATATTTTGCCTCTAACTCCAGAAATAAGAAGAAATTGAAATTTCATCTGGTCTAAATTAGCGCTTTGTTTACATTTTCAAATATTATTTTTCGTTTTTCCAAGATGCGTTCGCGCAAAAGTACATTAAAACACGCGCACGCTTCATTACGCAGCAAAAATTCACCGCGCGGCGCGATGGTGCGCCTTGCGCCCGACGGCGTGAAATGTGCTTAAATTCCCGCCGTTTAGACCAAGCGATTTTTGTGACTTTAAATGGTCAAATAGCTGTTTTAAATCGGCAAAAATACAGCTCAGGAAGGTCTGCAGTGGTTAACCTTTGTTGGTAACTATAGAACACAGTTTGATGTTTAAAATGGTGCAAAAATCAGAAATTCGTGTAAAAACAAAAGCACCAGGGTTGACACTGCCCTTAACAGAGGTCAAACTGTTCTATGTTTGGCTCCAGCACCATTTTTTTTCTTTCAGTTTTAACATTCGATCTTCTTTTATATGTATTATACCCTGGGGATAGTACTTGTATCATAGTAGTAATGAAGATTGCCAACATAAATTGTATCTTGAACCTTGATATAATTTGTTTATGATCATATTGGTTAATATGTGCATATACATGTTTGGAGTTATGAACTGGTCTCTGTTGCCAATTAAATAGTTCTTGAGTTGCAGGTTAATGTGGGGTTTGTCTTGTTTAGAACTTTTAAACAATTGCACCTTTTGAAAAGTGCATTTCACTTCCAATTTTAAAAGTTTATTGGGTACACCTTTCAAGTTATGATCCTATGGCTATACAGAAATGTCTTAAAAGTTAAAACAGAAGGTGATTTTGATTTCCTTATATTTCAGTATAAAACAGACTGAATTTTGTATTTGTTCCAATACAAAATTAGAAATTTCGCAATTTTCGTACCAAAGAAATAATTTTCAGCTTAATCTTTTCAGGTAAGGATATTTTTGATGGAAAGCTTTTACATCAGTGCAAAAATCAGGTTTTCAATTTTTAGGGACACCTAATATGTGAAATCTCTTGTTGCACCTTTAATCTATATATTTGGGTGAATTCAAGTGGAAAGCTTTCCAGCTATGACTGCCAGTGAGGTGTTGGAACATATAAAACCAGATTGGTGTATATAGGAGAACAAAGCTGTCTGTGCATGTGTTTCTGTGAGTGTGTGTGTGTGTGCACACATTAAGTCAATATTACCTTATTAAGAATATCCCTGCTCACTTCGAAATTGTTGTCATCCATGAATATATTGGCTAAATCATCAAAGATGATCATGGTAGATCTGTTGAGTGGAATGTATTTAAACAAACAACAGTAAAATTAAGGATAGGTCAAAATAAAATACTTCATTAAAAAGTCAACTTACTGCACAAATAACAAACCATTGCCAAACCTCTATGGGACACTCACAAATATTTATTTTATCATCTTACACAGGAGTTAAAATCTTGAATTTCAATTGACTTAAGTTAGGAAGTCCTCAATGCAAACATTATGAGCTTTGAGTTAAAGACACTTTCAGTGATTTACGATATTGGAAAATCAAAAAAATCATAAATCATTTTGCATGTTTGTAACAAGTATAGGTATCCTAACATACCCAACAAGTGGTAAGACCAAAAGCAACCTAATAAGGACAAATTCAATATTTTAGGCATTACTATCCATACAGACACTTAGGAGATTCATATCTTTGAATACTGCTGTTTTCTGTCAATTTCACAGATGGAAAAAATAACTTATAAGAATTCTACAGACTATCCTTCACTTTCAAGCCATTCCTGCAAATTTCAATTATTTTGACACAATTGGATAGATCACTGATAGTGTCTTTAAAAGTGAAAGGTGCATTTCGTGATCCATTGCCTCCCCCACCCCCACCTTACCAAAAAATATTGATATTTTTATATAAATGCATATAAGCACTACTGTAATCTCAAAGAAAAATAGTCACAGGCCATTTTTCCTCTGAAGGTCATTCTGTGAACTACTTCAAACTTACAGATCCAGAACATCATCAGTCATCAGTCAAAATATTATTGCCAACACAAAGAACACTCTTGGGTTGAATAATAATATTATTAATTAGCTTTTACATAGGGCTTTATCCCCGTGAATATTCTCAAAGCACTGTTGCCTATAATTATTACTATTATGCTTCCATCAGGAAATCATAATAATTTTGCCTCATCTTGGCTGCTGGCCAGGCACATATCCCTATTGTAATATTCACCATAACAGCTCCCCAGATTTTGCTTGGGTCGATGAGGCAATTGAGAATAAGTATCTTGCCGAGGGACACAAACACATTGACTAGAGCGGGGTTCAAACTCATGATTTACAGATCACGAGTCCTGCACTTTGAGGATTTAGAAACTAGCTTGCACAATTTTTAGAGTACAAAAACATCCTTATCTGGAAACAAAGATTTTGCAGTGATTCTATTCTGTTTTAAGAGCACCTTTCAATGGCCTACAGACTCTGAAGAGCAGCATTTGATTCCTGTGAAAAAGGGGGAAATGTTGGGGGATTTACAGAGAGAAGGTCAGAAATATAGGAAATAAGTAATTAATTATAGGGATGCTGGTAGACTCTTTACTGATTTGTAGATTAGTGGTATTTTACTACAGGAAGCTTTTAAGTTGAAGCTTTTAAGCTTTTTGAGTTAAAGACACTTTCTGTGATTTACGATATTGGAAAATCAAAAAAATAATAAATCATTTTGCATGTTTGTAACAAGTATAGGTATCCTAACATACCCAACAAGTGGTAAGACCAAAAGCAACCTAATAAGGATAAAATTCAATATTTTAGTCATTACTATCCATACAGACACTTAGGAGATTCATATATTGGAATACTGCTGTTTTCTGTCAATTTCACAGATGGAAAAAATAACTTATAAGAATTCTACAGACTATCCTTCACTTTCAAGCCATTCCTGCAAAATAAGGACAAAATAAGGACAAATTGTTCACTATTATTAACTTTAGTGCAACTTACTTTGGAACTGCTGCCCATGACTTCTTAAGTCTATACACAGGTTGGGCTTGTAATCCTGAAATAATTGCTTTGGATGAGGAAAAATTCTTCATCTCCCTACAGCACTGTAAAACACAACAATTGATGTCTTAATTTAAGCCAGTCCATGAAATACCAACCTGTAGTGCCTAAAATTAAAGGTACATTTCATGATTGTGAGTATTTTCCTTCCATAAGTACAGACATTGTTAAAATAAGCTTAATCCTAATATTTCCTTTGATTCTGAAGCTAAGTTTTTGTGATATGAACAAGTGTGTATTTCACAGTTCTCCATGAAGTTCTTGTATCATGCTGTGATGCTATTATTACCAGTGGCGTACCGACCGGGGGGGCAGGGGGGCAAGTTGCCCCCTCTGGCTCGAAAAAGCGGGACGGTATGAACCAAAATATGCATTTTTTTCACTCTTTTTCGGGGAATTTCGACCAATCTTAGCAAAAATTTAGGCAAAATTAAAGTAAATTCGGCGATTTTCGCACGCTACGCGCGCATTTCAGCAAGTTCAGACTTAATTGGAGCAAATCACCGGGACGACGTACGAATTTTGCCCCCTCTGCTGGGACGACTTGGAAATTTTGCCCCCTCTGGATCGACTACCTCGGTACGCCACTGATTATTACTCAACAGAAAAAAAAATTGGGCATATTACAAATCCTTTTCTACAAATGGCTGTCATCTCCTAAATTATGTATTCATGTACCATCAAATACAAGATTTCTATGGGGTAAAAATATCTCAACTTTTATGAAATTAGTCAACAATCATGAAATGAAATGTTAACTTTATCAGTAACCAAAATCCCATGATTGCTCAATGGGACATGATCTAACTCAATCAAATGCCATACTTTAGGTACCCTTAGAAGCCATTCATAAAACCTGTAGAAGTGCATGGCAAGGGAAATATATCTGTTTTCATTATATGTGAATGAAAGCATTCCAAATTCCTTACACGCTATTTGCCCGAAATATTTGAATATAAAATGATTATACATTTTAGATCTTAAAAATAGGGACAAAGTTCCAAATAGGTCATTGTGATAGAAGCTGATTTATGATAAGCAACAACTATAGGTGTGTTCAGACGGTGGCCTACTTTCCAAAGTAGCGTTACCAATGAAAAATTCATTTAATCCTCATTAGCGCCTCTTAACAACGACGCACGTCCACACAGAACTTAACAACGATACCCTTCCAAAGTTAGCTAAAGTTACCAGTGAGCGGCCTTCATCTGTCATTGGTAAATAGCAGAAGTATCGTGCTGCTCGCGCTGACCTGAAACCCCGGGAAAACTCAACCCACAATGCCAAAATGGAATCCTCACTCAAGCAGGAGTATGTTTTTAAAAGCGATATTTTGGCTTCTGTTTTTCGTTATTACTCATCGACAGAGGATTTGGCAGTAACGCTGTTTATGCCGATGACCATTCCCCTACACCAATCAGTGAGAAGCGATCCAGCCCCAAACATGACATCATCAAAAACAAAGGTCATGCATCATCAACGAAATGTGGTTCCTCGCCACATAGACAAGAGTTACGTGCAGTGGCCGGTTTACGGCACATTTTTTTATTCGCACTTGCTGTGATTAATTCACGATTGCTCACTTAAAGAGACATGAGGAGATTTCCAGGAAGAAGCGCCCCAATTTTTCTCAAACCCTGGTTTTTTACATATTTGGAATGCTTACCAATGTACTAGATCACACCTGAAGTGAATAAGCCGAATACGCCGTCTTTATGTAATAAGATGATGATTTAGTAGTTTCTGTCATGCACGACAGAAAGTCAAAGCATGGTTTTCTATGGGGAATGATTACGATAGCAGGCAAGTTCAAACCAAGGTTTGCGGTTTTCTTTTGCACCTGTTTTGTCCAATAAACCTTCGAAATGTTCTCGGTAGGTGGTCTACAAGTGATCCAGTGAAATTTGAGAGAAATTCGTATCCTAAAAAAATCTCCTCCTGTCACTTTAATACAAATCATATAAAGTTCTAATCTCGAACAAATAACAATGAATATTTTGAAATTTCACCCAAAGACCCCATATTTCCAAAATCTAGCAAATTTGTCACAGAAGAAAAAACCCGTACACCATATCCATTTCATATGCAGGTGTGCCATACCCCCAGACTCCCACATAAGCCCCTTGTTTCAAGCATACCAAGAAGAAACCTTATAAATTTATAAATTACTGCACTAACAAAAACTAGAATTCTTGGAATTAGTGCACAAGATGCAAACTTCACAGCTGTCCAAGAGAGACTCTCCAAAGCTTTGGATGAACTCACTCCTTATTATGAGGAAAACTACCTATGTGTAAATCCATCCAAGACACAGGTGTGTGCTTTCCATCTATGCAACCGAGAAGCCAAACATCAGCTTAAAGTAACCTGGTCTGGAACACCTCTGGGGCACTGTAATGATCCTGTCTACCCAGGAGTTACCTTGGATCACACATAAGACCCGCATGAAGAAGACGAAGAATAAGTATGTTCAAGCAATAACATCTTGAACAAACTCACTGGCACAAGATGGGGTGCTCGCCCACATACCCTAAGATCGACGGCACTTGTCCTGTGTTATACTTATGTGCAGAGTATGCGTGTCCTGTATGGGAAAGGTCAACCCATGCCAAGAAGCTTCATCCAGTATTAAATGCCTATTGCTGGCTTATCACAGGATGTCTTCGCCCAACTCCACCAGAGAACTTATATATCCTAGCAGGAATTGCTTCCACCAGACATTGGTCTAATGTAGTGAGCTGCAGAGCGTACTGCCAATAATCTAATGTGACTCAACCTAGATTATCCTGACAGAGACCTGCTGCTAACCCCCTTAAATCCAGAGAGTATCTTAAGCAAGTCCAACCCCTTGAAAGAGTCTCTAAGGAGTTTAAGAGATCCAGAGTTGCTTTGTGGAAAGACAGACATGCTATCAACTAAGTAACATCTATTGGTATTGAACCTGGTGAGCATCTTCCACTTGGGCTGAATGGCGATGTCTCAACAGATTGAGAACCAGAATCCGCTGATCTAAAGTTTCCTTGCAGAAGTGGGGGCTACCTGGAAGCGATCAGGATGTGGTTGTAGAACAGCACTACAGTCAATGGAACATCTATGGTCTGCCCACTGCTGGAGCAACAATGCACAAGGACCTTGCAAAATTCAGTGTGTGGTATCCACACAAACACGGTCCTTGTGATCCAGTGGAAAAACTCACTGCGTAAGCGAGAAGGACCAGGTTCGAGACCGTGTAATTTTGACTTAATGCATGCTGGTTAGTTGGTTTCATTTATTTGGATTTACAATACAGTGGGATTTATAATGAGCTTAATTACCAAAGGATGCTAGTTGCGGTGAAAAAAAGAAAGAAATGAGGAGGAAGAAGAAACCACACAGCTAGGAATCCAGAAATGTATGGGGCTTGAGAAGTTTCTTGAAAGAAGTTTCTTTTGGGGTGAGGCCGAGAGTCAGTGAATTTTGGATGACAGAGCTATAGCCTACAAAAAGATTGCCACAAAGCTTACCAGCACTTACGTTAGCAATATCACAACCCGCAATACATCGCATTTGACCTGCGCGTATGACCTTCAGCTGGGAAAAGTCAGTCTGTGATGATCGACTGCATTTTCCAGAAAACAGGTCTCAATAGAAACTTCTATCAGTTATTCGCCAGTGTCAACTGGCTAAAATTTCACCCAGATTATTTTGTCTGCTTAATAGAAACATACTGCATGTTAGGCTGTCAGACTCAAGTCTAAAATTCCATAGAGCATAATGAATGATTTGGTATATATTCTGGAAATCAATCTTAATTGCTAGAGCCTTTTGAGGGAATATCACCATCAAACACAATGTCAAAGTTAGTGCACATTTATAGCATAAGCAGTCCCCTTCTAACACTACAATGTTGATCCTTGTTTTCCCAAATAATGCTTTACACAAGTGCATGGCGATCACTCCAACCAGTCTACTTAATAGCGATGCTTTTCTCAATTCAAACAGTAATGTGTCAGTGCACTTTCTATTTTCTTTTTAAAGGTTGCAAGGTTCAGGACGTTGTTTTTTGCAATTTATGATAAACGGAATGAATGTGTTCTGTACCCGGAATCAAATGATCTTAAAACAAGCGATAACATATAATAACTGTTACAAACCTGTGCTGTTTCTATCCATTTGCATATAAGTTTCGCTCTATCACATGGTTTCATGCCTGTATCAGCTAGCACTGTTGTCATAACACAGTTGCACACACTATTGAACTGGTTTACTGTAGCCTTCACACTGCTCACATCACATGACTGATTCTTCTTGTCTCGTCTCGACCAAATAGAACCTAAACAATGCTGAGGATTCACTCTCCTGAATAATTCCTATTAGGTTGAGGGGAAATGGGATATACAAAGAATCAATCAAAATTCATTTAGATCTTATATATTTTCCCTAAAAACCTAAGTGAAAACAATGACCCCTCCCCCCAAAAAAGAAAATATTATTTTAGTCATTTTATTGCAATAAATTAAAAAGTTACATTAATAAAGGATTAAAACAGACCTTATTAGTGGTCATGCAAGAAGATATATAAATATTTACATTAAAAAGACTACTTAGTATGAAAGGTAATATTAGAGTAAAAGGCTAGGCTATTATATGAAATACAATACAATAATCAAGGAAGCACATCAGATAGATAATAAAGTGCAAATAAAAAAACGAGAGCATCAATGATGCATAAGACCCACGTGTATGGTGGAACTGGAATGATTCTTGCAGATGCAATGTATGAGACACCTAAGGCAAGTTATTGGTTGGCAGGCCGTTTTTGAACAAATAAGATTCAAGATGGACATAAAAAAATTAATATGCTTTGGCAAAATAGAAAATGTAGTGTAGTACAAAGTATTTGAGGTCAACATGAACCCGTTTTTTTTTTTTTTTTTTTTATTTATGATAAACGGAATGAATGTGTTCTGTACCCGGAATCAAATGATCTTAAAACAAGCGATAACATATAATAACTGTTACAAACCTGTGCTGTTTCTATCCATTTGCATATAAGTTTCGCTCTATCACATGGTTTCATGCCTGTATCAGCTAGCACTGTTGTCATAACACAGTTGCACACACTATTGAACTGGTTTACTGTAGCCTTCACACTGCTCACATCACATGACTGATTCTTCTTGTCTCGTCTCGACCAAATAGAACCTAAACAATGCTGAGGATTCACTCTCCTGAATAATTCCTATTAGTTGAGGGGGAAAATGGGATATACAAGAATCAATCAAAATCATTTAGATCTTATCTATTTCCCTAAAAACCTAAGTGAAAACAATGACCCCTCTCCCCAAAAAAGAAAATTTATTTTAGTCATGTTATTGCAATAAATTAAAAAGTTACATTAATAAAGGTTAAACCGACCTTATTAGTGGTCATGCAAGAAGATATATAAAGATTTACATTACAAAAGGACCCTTAGTATGAAAGGTAATATTAGAGTAAAAGGATAGGCTATTATTGAAATACAATACCCAATATTCAAGGAGCACATCAGATAGATAATAAAGTCCAAATAAAAAAAAAAAGGTAAAGGTAACGGGGACGGACCTGTGTACACAGGAACGGAGCGCCCTCTCTCTTCGAAGCGATTGGGCAGACTCCACCATAATGTTGCTGTAGTGGGAGCGCACACCTCCTCTACAGCGAGTCGTTACCTTCCCAACATTGAACAAGGCCGAAACTCGTTATTACGTGATGCGTAAATATGGCCCCGCCGAATGTTGCGATCACTAACAGGTGATAAATGCAACTTCAACACCCTAACCCCCTCCCCGATACCCCGCAACAATCCACCCATACCCAACACCCCGCACAACCCAAGCCCCTCCCAACCACCCCACAACTCCCCAACACCCCACTATAATCACCAACACCCCCGCAACACCCCACCCCCTCAACAGCCTCTCAACACCCATACCCCAATACCCGATAACACGCCTTCCCCTTTCCCAACACCCCGCACCACATCCCCTCCCCAACACCTCTCCCTCCGCCACACTCCCATCCCCCTCCCCAACACCCCGCAACATCCCACCCCCTCCAACACATGCAAACACCCCACCCCTCCCAACTCCACGCAATACCCAACCCCTCCCCAACACCCGCAACACCCCACCCCTCCCCAACACCCCACTCCCTCTCCACCACCCAACCCCCTCCCAACACCCAACCACCTACCCAACACCCAACCCCCTCCCCAAACCCAACACCTCACACCCCTCCCAACACCTCACACCATCCCCATAGCCTAGTATTCTCATGTAGCGAAGGAATTTTGCCTATCGATGTACCGTTTTAGAGATAAAGCAATTACGATATTTAATTAGCTTCATTTGCGGACCGAAGCCGCATATATTCACATACTTCAAAATGCAAAAAAGATGTGCCCATGAATAGGCTTTCATGCAGCGCGGAATTTGAGATCCAATGTACCGTTAAAAAATAAGTAATACGCTATTTTCTGTCATATTAAATTAGCTCATTTGCATACTCAATTTGCCCGAAAATACACCCAAAATGTAATCAGTCAAAGAACTCTCAGTCTGCTTACCTTCCACAGTGACAGTTACATTGATACACGCATGAAGAAATCAGAAAACTTGTAACAGGCCTGGCAGGAAAATTTCCCTAAAATTATGCACATTAGGGTTACTTAATTAGCATATTATCACGGCCAAATCTAATGTGGTCGAGAACTCATCAACCCGCTTTTTCCACCAAGTTACATCATTGTCACCCTACGGAACTCCAGATAAAATGGTATACAAAATGGTGTTAAATTTTGGTCACAGACGGACGAACGGACAAAACGGACGAACGGACGGACTGACGCTGCTCATGTCATAGTCCCCGTTCGAACTCGGGCGCGCGGGGACAATAGTGCCGGTACCCATTTATACCACCTGGGTAGAGAGGAGTAATTGAGGTAAAGC
Source organism: Ophioderma brevispina (assembly GCA_023653785.1). Taxonomy (NCBI): domain Eukaryota; kingdom Metazoa; phylum Echinodermata; class Ophiuroidea; order Amphilepidida; family Ophiodermatidae; genus Ophioderma; species Ophioderma brevispina. The sequence continues at coordinate 872 of JAMKCH010003421.1, read as the reverse complement.
CGCCTGATCAAACGGGCGAAAACACATGGGCCCCAGCGGGGCTTGAAACCACTACCTTTGGCGTGGCGGGCCGAGCGCTGATCCACGGACCACATGTGCCCTCATGTGCAAATATAAATGTTCAAACCGAGTCGTTCCAGGTCACCAAGAAGAATAAAAATGAAGGCACATATATTTCAAGGGAAAAGCCATATTTACCGATTTGTTAGTACAGTGTAGGCCAGTTATTTTCACTGGAAATTGGCACAAGTGCAGAAAATGACTAATTCTACATGAAACCTTCTGTTTTGTTGGGTTCATTAGATATACGGGAAAGTTTTTCCAAAAACTTCAGTTGATCCAATATCTGGAGCAGTTGTTGATTTTTTTGTGTGGTTTCTGAAAGAAGAGATGTTGGCCTATCATGTACCAACAAATATTAAACTCAAAAGTATGAAAAGTATTTATTTTTTGACTACAATGCTAACAAGGCTTGTAACAGTTTTCCTTACAAAAAAAACAAGAGTAAAACGTTAAATAAAAGTCATGGAAAAGTCATACAAAATTGATAAGACAGTCATGAAAGACAAAACTCTTGCATGACAAACCTTAGAAGCTTGTCATTTTAAATTAGGATAAATTGCAAATGTGTAAGCAAATGTTATAAAGGCACTCCATATAGTACACATTAACACTGATGGAAATACCATTTGTATCTCTGAAACTGTGATTAATGAGTGAGGTTCATTCTGAAATACCAGGGATGAAGAAGAAACACAACAGCTGGGAATCCCTCTTTCCCGCCTGTCACAATTCCTGCCTGTTTTTCGGCCCACTCTCATCGCTCCCTCTCCCTTTCATCAACGCTTGAATCTATCCCAGGAACTCAGCTT